>CM076582.1:749803555-750075133 GCA_034641835.2 Pinus albicaulis | reverse complement strand
GTTGGATTGCAGCGTTTCCTGTCTTTTATTTTACATGGCAATCTTCTGTTGAATAAAAGTTTATTTTACGGCAAATTATGGCATTCCGTAATTTTCTGCATTTTAGTTAAAATATCCCATTCGGGATATTACATGCGCAACGCCACACTCCCATGCACAGTGCCACCCAAATTTTGCTATTTTTTCCTTATTCAAACCACTTCTGCTCCAAAATCACATTTTTCTCCTTGACAAATGAAAAAATGAGGATTTCTTTTTGGCAAATGGGCTTTTATACTTTGAATGAATTTTGGATTTTGAATGATTGGGACCCACACTTATGTTTTCTCATAAAACTTTCAAAATAATTTTTGATGCTTTGGATGACTGACATGGCCTTTTTATTTCTTCATCAAATGTCTTTAGCTAGGAATAAACAATTTTTTAGGGTTTTATTACATATAATGATTTAAAATTACATAAAATTAAGAATAATCAAATAACTCTGTTTTTATCTCAAAAATGTGATTTTTGAGATGAAAACTTATAAAGATGAAATGTAACTTTACATGGTCAACCTGACTGAAGGAAATCATGAGTTTATTCTGAGTCACCTTCACACCTTCTGCTGCCCTTTATTGAAAATGAGACAATGCAATGATTTGACCTAATAAAATCCTAGTGACCTAATGAGAAATGAAATAAACTAGCTCAATGAGTGACTTTGACTAAAAGTGGAATGAGAGCAGACTTGTGTTAGTGTCACAGAGGTGACTTATTATAGGCAACCCTAGTGCTTCTCATTTAATTATCAACCCCAGGTAAGTCTTCTTATTTCAAGAGTGTCGGCACAATATATGCAAGTGAGATCGACTGATAGATACTCAATGCTTTTTATGAGAAAGGATTATCTAGCCTTCTGAATTCAATAAACTTTAACAGTGAATGGTTTGGTAGGTTATGGATAATTATTATATCAAGCCTATGATAGAACAACAGGATGATGGTTTGAACATCAAGCTTAATGAATTGAACAACAATATAAATGATTTGAACATTAATCTGAATGAATTGAACAACAATCTGAATGAATTGAACAACAATATAAATGAAGTGTACAACACTCACTTATATAATTTTGCAATGGAATTCTCTTTGCAAAATAACTCATTGACATTAATCAATAATTGGACGCTTTACTGTGCTGAAAGAACAATTTAATCCGTAAAGATAAGTAACATCGAGCAATAACTATCTTAGGATTTGTAAATCAATTGCAAAGGCGTTGGAAGAAACTGAAAACACTTACTGGTGATGAAGTATTATTATAAACCAGAAAATAGGAAATGTGATTATTATGAATCAAGAAATACAAATGCTAAACTATTCTGAAGGAAGAAAAACTGTAACTTTATTGAGTAGAAAAGTATGTTACAACTGCATCAGATAACTGAACATGGATTCTGTAACTAACGCACAACACAAAATTGGCAAGGAAACTCCCAGGGGTTGGGCCCAGACCACTAGAATTTTTAACGCGATGAAAACCTCAAAAGATAATTGTTCAAAACATCAAAACTCAAAAGATAATACAGGAATACAATATGACAACTCTATCTTGATGCATTGATTACAAAGGGAAAATTCCTATTCGCTCCCTATCTAGTTCGTCCCTGGCCCTTTTAAAGGAATTTCCATGTAATGAGATAGTATTCTCCAAAAGACAGCCACTGCGCGTGGTTGTCGTTTGAGTCTTTGAGTTCGAATCCATCTCTTTGCCTTCTGCCGGCTCATACATTCGTATCTATAAGGTGTCTTCCATTTGCCATTGGTTCAACTGCTTTGCCTTCCTGCATACAGAGATACAATAAGTCAAATTTCTGTTATAGAAACGTTCTTTTTGTCGTTAGCTCAATTGCTTTGATTTTCATAAATCTTTTCTTTATTTATTGTTAAAATGAGGAAGAATTCCTAAGATTTTTCCATAATTCAAAGTAATTATAGGGTGAAAACATATCTTAATTCTGACCCAACATACACTCCCTTGCTTACCTAATTACATGTCCTCATGCAAACAGATGGTTGAGATGCAATTGTGTTAGAGAGTAGGCGGGGTAGACCTTTTCCTTGTATGCTCTGCAACCTTGTTTTTGTCTCATTATTGCGAAGGCAGCGCTTGTGTGCCCCTTCGGTAGTTCATAATTATGATTGTAGTCCTCAGGAGGATACCAGAGGAGAGGGCTTCTATACCTACATCCCAACCATGCAGGCCCCATGCTAAAGACCAGGTTACTGTATGAGAGGAACCTGGAGGCAGCAGCCTTGAAAATTCTTGTAGCCAAATGGTTCCCTATTCTCTACGTTGTTCGTGGAGGCCATCCAAATTTGTTTAGCTGCTGCCAAGGCTACTTCTCAAATGTCTTCAAAGTACTCCTGTCTATTTTCTATGATGTCCTTATGGATGGACCCCAGCTGAGTCCTTACACCTTGCCTTTGCATGAAGTTCTTGTGCTGGATAAACAATTGTAGGGGTTTTGTGGGTTCCCCTCTAACCCACAAGTCTAGGCCATGCTCTCTATTTTAGAAGATCTTATAGGCCTTGGCCCACTTAATCTGGTTCTTGGTGAATGAGAGGAAGACTTGGAGCTGGACATCTCCTATAAAGGACTAGGATTGCTATTCGTGTCCTCTTCTAGAAAGAAATTGTGAATGTAAAGTTCACATAGGAGGCATTGGACTTGTTCATCTTGCTCATTACAACAGTGGACAAATTTTTCTATAGTCCTAAAAGTTATAGATTTTCCTGCCCTAATGGCCTTGACTTTCAGCAGTAAATATTGTTCTGTTAAGAACAGGGCATAGTTGGTGGCCGGTGCCCTACATGATAGTACATTGTTATACAGAGAACAAGCGATGATTTGTTTCTTGGCTTGCTCCACTTGCTCTTGTGCCCTTTTTAGCTTTTCCTGTTCTTCTCTAAGCTGGGAAAATGTTTCGTCTTATGTAGAGGAGAGGTCTGTGAATTTATTTAGTAGTGCTTGATATTCTTGTGCTGACACCACCTCCTTCCTACATTGTGCTAGCTCATGCTGTTCTTGCACCAGTTCATTGTATAATTTCTGATAAACAACTTTCTCTACCAGGGGGGCATAGGCAGGGGCTTCCTTTGTTTGGGTCTCCTTCTCTTCTGTAGTTTTCTGCTTAGTTTGTGTAAAAGATTCAATGGTATTTGCTAGTTTTGTCTGAATTTCGGCCTCAGTAGGACCTGCTTGGTCAGTGTGTATCCCAGTTTTAGCTGTATCGATTAAATTGGTCTATACCTCAACCTTTGTAGTGGCTACCAAGTCGGTTTGTACCTCAGCCTCAACAATTTCAACCAAGCCAGTCTGCATCTTGGCTTCAACAATGTTTATCATGTTGGTGACTAATTCTATTTGAGTTCCTGCAGTGATGGTTTATTTTTTTGGCTTTCGGGTCCTTCTCTCCTCCTTTAGTTGTTTCCTCAGATATTTCACCATTTTCTTTAATCTTTTGCAGGCCCTGCTCAGTTTCCTAATTTTCTATTCATCTGAATTTTCACCTGTCCTGATTTCAGCAGGTGGTGAAGGAGCGGTATTCCCATTTTTAGGAATGGTGTTTCCAACCTCAAGGTTGCCTGTGATGGTGTTTCTTATTTGATCTTCAGAGTTTACTTCTGTATGAGGGTCCCGACTGGGTGCAGAAGTGCTACCTCCTGGTGTCAAAGGGATTGTTTCTGTGCTTGTGCTTTGCTCTACAGGGACAATGTCACCTGACAGATTTTCTGATTCCATTATTTCCTCCACCCGTCCTTTGCTATACAACTCATAAGTAACAAGAGGGGACAAAGTCCCGTCGTCCTATAGTTCCTCTTAGTCGGGTAGGAATTCAGTGTGGCCAGAACTGCTAGCGGTGGCAGACTTATCTATGGGTTCGTCTTGTTCTTCTGCTCCTGATGGGTTTCTAGATTCGTAGTTTGTCCTCAATTGTTCTAGGACTCGAGCCATTTCTTCCTCGAAGTCTTGTAAGGGTGCGTTTTGAGGGTGGGATGGGCCTACCTCTTCTATGAGGTCTGAGGTTCCTTGCAGCGTTTTGGGCCGTTTTTTCCTGCTTGGTTCTGAGGTTGTAGTTCGGGTCCTTTTTCTTCTTGGTGTATTTACCTTGGGGGGCTCAATTTCTGTTGAGATTCAACAAGATGATGAGCTTAGTGAAAAGAGTCACCTTCACTAAGTGGGTCCGCAGGCTATTTTTGGTGCAAAGTATATTTTTATACATGTCGAACCTATTCTATGAGTTGCAGGATGCTATTTGTAGATGGTTGGTCAAGTTGGAAAAATAGATGGACTTCTATTTTTAGACATATTGGGCAGAGTCTATTTTTAGACTGCCAGTCTAAAAATAGATATGTCGAATATTATTAGCTCTTAATAATATTTGGACTCTAAACATTATCTTATTTTCTTGGAGCACTTCAGTTCAGTGCACAAATGTGGCACAACAACTGACAGAAGGAATTACGCTATTCCTGAGGGTTTACTGGAGCTATTTCATGGAGGCATTCAGTTAGAACTCATGTGACAGAGTTTGGTGGAGTTAGAGAAGTAGTTGGTGGAGTTGTATTTAGTTTAACTCAGTTAGACTTAGTTGAACTAGTTGTATCTAGTCTAACTGATTGATACCCTAGTGAGACTGGAGTGAATTAATTAGTTAATTAATTCACAAAATAATAACTCATTAATCAACTGAAGAATACATCAATTAACTACAGTGCATGGCAGTTTCAGTGGAGACCAGTGGAGAGAAGGTGAAAGAGCAAGTGTGACTATCATTTGTGACTATAGTGATGCATTGATTGCATCCAACACTCAGTGGAGATGCCAATGAGGATTGCGTGAGCAAGGTGGGAGAAATTCGAGTTCATTCAGAGCCATTCTTTAGCAGGGATTGCGCAGTAGAGGTAGGATAGTAGGTGGCAAAGATTGGTGCATGGATTTGCAAGATTGAGCCTGATTAGTGTGTAGCGATTGTATTGTACTGAGAGCTTGATATGTTTAGATTTGTATGAGGATTATTACATGATCTCTATGACATATATTATATACAGATAGTTGGGGTTTTCAGCTTCAGGCTTTCCCGTTAAACAACTGTGTTAATGTGTGTGAATTTTTATTGTTTCATGTGTGCATTGCAATCTTGATTTAATTTTCGCAAATGATCAATGGTGGAATAGATTCTGTATTTTGCATGAAGTTAAAATAGTGTGAGATCAGGAGAATCTTGGACATATAACACATAAGTTATATAATTTCTACATGGTATCAGAGCAGTATTGATCATAGAAGATTGCAATTATTGAAGCGGTTGAGTTTTGTGCTAGTGGAATTCGAATTTGCTGTAGTGTTTTCTTGGTGTTGAAGTTGAGCATTCATTGAAATGTCTTTCAAAATATTGCGATTGGAGTATGCCCTTGATGGGAGCTCGAATTACATAGCATGGAAGGACAGGATGGAGGCGGTGCTGGATGATAATGGGTTAAAGGAGTTCATAGATGTTGATATTCCAAAGCCTGCTTCTAGCGATGTAGCCGCACTTGACGCATCTCAAAAGAAGGTAGAAAAGTGTTGAAGGATTTGGTTGGAAGGTGTGAAGGACCACATTGTGTCCAACCTTCACGTTAAAGCCACTCCATTCTTAATGTGGAAGGCTTTGACAGAATTGTTCCAAAGCAGAAGTGACCAGAGGAAGTTGGCACTTAAAGACAAGCTCAGAAAAATAAAAACGGAGAAAGGCGACAGTATACCAAAGTACCTCACGAAGTTTGTCCACTGCAAGGATGAACTAGGAAGTGTGGGGGTTACTGTTGATGAAGAAGACTTGGTGAGCTTGGCTCTCCTTGGGCTTCCGAAGAGTTGGCATAGCTACGAAGACTCTGTCAATGGATGGGAGAAATTGCCAGGATGGGAGTGACTTTGGTCAGATCTTGTGAAGGAGGAGATAAGGCGGGGTACCAGGGATGGATCTTCATCGAAGAATGAAGATGAAGAAAATTGCGCTTTGGCTGCCAAAGCAAGGAAAGGGAAGGGGAAGAAAAATCCTTCTCAATCCGGAGCGAAAGGAAAGAAGCAGGATTTGTCCAAGGTGAAGTGTTTTCACTGTCACCAGCATGGGCATTTCGCCACTAACTGTCCACAAAAGAAGAAGAATAAGCAGGGTGCTAGATTTGTAGCTGGAGAGGCCTTAGCCTCGTAGTTTGAGCTGAATTTTTCTCTGATTGCATGCTTGGTTTCAAGTGTGATGGGATCGGTGTGGTTTATTGACAGTGGTGCGTCTTTCCATATGACCAGAGACAAATATTTGTTTAGTGATCTGGAGGAAAAGGATCTTGGAGTGCACATCGAGATGGGCGATGATGGTAGATATAGTACGACTGGTATTGGGACCATTTCCTTTGAGAGGGAGCCTGGTAAACCTTTCATCTTGAAGGATGTCATGCATGTTCCAGGATTGAAGAAGAATCTGATCTCCCTGGCGATGCTGGAAGACAAGGGTTATGATGTTGTTTTCAGTGAGGGAAAAGCTTTCCTTCGTCATAAAACAACTGGTCAAACCAGGAGGATAGGGATTTTAGTTAAGAATCTTTATCAATTGTAGGTAGATGGCTGCGCAACAATGGAAGGAAAAGCAGAAGGAGTGGTGAGCCGAGATGAGGGCAAATTGTGGCACAGGATATTGGGGCATCTTCACCATGGTGCTTTGAAAATTTTGCAGCAGATTTATACCGGGCTTCCTAAAGGTACACTTGCACAGTCAGATCAGTGCAAGGGATGTACTTTGGGAAAATTTGTGAAGACTACTTTTCATGAGAAGGATAGTCGTGCTTCGACGATCCTTGAGAGAATTCACACAGACGTGTGTGGACCTTTCTCGGTTGCTTCAATAGCAAAACATAGGTATTATGTGATATTTGTTGATGAATTTTCTCATAAGTGCTGGATCTTCTTCATGCAGAAGAAGAGCGAGACATACTCAAATTTCTGTGAGTTCAAGGCATTGGTTGAGAAAGAGTTGGGGAAGCAGGTGAAATCTCTAAGGAGCGATAATGGTGGTGAATACATCTCTGGCGAATTCAAAGACTTTTGTAGCAAAGAAGGAATTCGAAGAGAACTCATAGCGCCTCATAACCCACAGCAGAATGGGGTCGCAAAGAGAAAGAATAGAACGATCGTGGGTGCTGCATGGGCGATGTTGCATGATCAGGGCCTTCTCATACACTTGTGGGCTGAGGCATGCAACACTGCGGTTTATGTGCAAAACTGTTGTCCTCATAGAGTACTTAGCATGAGTACACCCGAAGAGGCGTTTTCTAGTAAGAAGCCTGATATTTCTCATTTGAAGAATTTTGGCTCACCTGTTTACATTCATGTGACGAAGGATGCCAGGAAGAAGCTAGAGCCGACCACAGAGGTTGGGATATTTTTGGGGTGCACAGAAACACCCCACAATTATCGTGTGTATTTTCCAGATAGTCGGATGACTGTTGTGCGACAGGATATCAAATTTCATGAGGAGAAAGCCATGAAGTTGTCGCTTGAGAGGAAGCTACACTTGCATGCAGAGGAGGAGCTACTTGTTCCTAAAGATGAGCCTCAAGATGTGGATCAGCCATAAGAGGAGGTTCATGGGGTGGAAGAAACCACTCATGCAGCGCCAAACAACAGAGGGCGGAAGCGCACTACAGAAGCTGAGCGACTGAATCTTGATGCAGTGCAGAATGTAGGAGTTACATCATAGCACAGATAGAGACAGTCACCTGACCGATTTACTGGATACATGGCTTTGATGAGCAAGTGTATTGTGATGGAGCCATCCTCTTTTGAGGAAGCTATGGAGGATCCTGCATGGGTAGATGCCATGGTGGAAGAGTATGATTCGATTGCCAGAAACAATGCATGGGAGATTGTCCCAAGGCCGGAAGGGAAATCAGTGGTAGGTTCGAGATGGATCTATAAAGTGAAGCAATATTCTGATGGGAGCATTGAGAAGTATAAGGAAAGATTTGTTACTTGGGGCTTCTCACAGATCGAGGGGATTGACTATGAAGAAACCTTTGCACCTGTCGCAAGGTATTCTTCCATATGGACCATCCTTGCTCTCTCAGCGCAGATGGGTTGGCACATTCATCAGATGGATGTGAAGACTGCGTTCCTCAACGGAATCATTGAGGAGGAGGTGTACATTGAGCAGCCTGAAGGATTTGATATCTTCAGCAGCGATTCACATGTGTGCAGGCTCAAAAGAGCGCTGTATTGGCTGAAACAAGCACCTTGTGCTTGGTACACACAGATAGATAGTTATTTCACCGGACTTGGTTTCCAAGAGTGAGGCGGATCCAAACCTATACCAGATTGTGGTGGAGGGTAAGCTTTTGATCATTGTGATTTATGTATATGATTTAATACTAATGGGTAATGAACTGTTGATACGCTCATGCAAGGCAGATCTTGCAAAGGAGTTTGAGATGAAGGACTTGGGCTTCCTTCATTATTTCCTGGGATTGGAAATTTGGCAGCGGAAAGGTGAACTGTTTGTGTCTCAAGGAAAGTATGCTCAGGGGATACTGGAGAAGTTTCACATGCAAGGCTGCAAGCCTATCGAAATTCCTCTTCCTGGTGGTTGGAGGAAAGAGGATGCTACATCGGCAGAGGTAGTGGATGCCACTGTTTATCGACAGTTGGTTGGTTCGATCATGTATTTAGTCAATACACAACCGAACATATGCTATGCTGTGAACCAGCTTTCACAAGCGATGGTGAAGCCTACCAAGCTCTTTTGGAAGGCAGGCAAGCATGTCCTGAGGTATATCAGCGACACATCTGGGTATGGATTGTGGTACAGACAGTGGGATGAGGTGAAGCTGCATGGCTTCATGGATGCAGATTGGGCAGGAAGCCCAACGGACAAAAAGAGCACATTTGGAGGGATTTTTAGTATCGGATCTACAACAGTTTCTTGGTACAACAGGAAACAAAGATCCGTGGCACTTAGTTCAGCGGAGGCTGAGTACATGGCAGCAAGTTTGGCTTCATGGGAGGCTATTTGGATGAGGAAGATCCTGGTCGGTTTGTTCGGTTATGATATTGACATCCGGTACCATCATATCAGAGATTGTGTGCAGCAGAAGATCATGTTACTTTCTTACATTCCTACGGAGGATTAGGATGCAGATATTCTGATGAAGGCGCTCACCAGGAGAAAATTCGAATACCATAGAGACAGGATCGGGGTGGTAGATAATCCCTATCTTGTTGAGAGGGATTGTTGAGATTCAAAAAGATGATGAGGTTAGTGAAAAGATTCACCTTCACTAAGTGGGCCCACAGGCTATTTTTGGCGCAAAGTCTATTTTTAGACTATGTCTATTTTTAGACATGTCGAACATATTCTATGAGTTGCAGGATGCTATTTGTGGATGGTTGGTCAAGTTTGAAAAATAGATGGACTTCTATTTTTAGAAATATTTGGCGGAGTCTATTTTTAGACTGCTAGACTAAAAATAGATATGTCGAATATTATTAGCTCTTAATAATATTTGGACTCTAAACATTATCTTATTCTCTAGGAGCACTTCAATTCAGTGCACAAATGTGGCACAACAGTTGACAGAAGGAATTATGCTATTCTTGAGGGTTTACTGGAGCTATTGCATGGAGGACTTCAGTTAGAACTCATGTAATAGGTTTGGTGGAGTTCGAGAAGTAGTTGGTGGAGTTGTATTTAGTTTAACTCAGTTAGACTCAGTTGAACAAGTTGTATCTAGTCTAACTGATTGATACACTAGTGAGAGTGGAGTGAATTAATTAGTTAATTAATTCACAAAATAATAACTCATTAATCAACTGAAGAATATATCAGTTAACTATAGTGCATGGCAGTTTCAGTGGAGACCAGTGGAGAGATAGGTGAAAGAGCAAGTGTGACTATCAGTTGTGACTATAGTGATGCATTGATTGCATCCAAAACTCAGTGGATATGCCAATGAGGATTGCGTGAGCAAGGCGGGAGCAATTCGAGTTCATTCAGAGCCATTCTTCAGCAGGGATTGTACAGTAGAGGCAGGCTAGCAGGTGGCAAAGATTGGTGCATGGATTTGCAAGATTGGGCCTGATTATTGTGTAGCGATTGTATTGTACTAAGAGCTTGATATGATCAGATTTGTATGAGAATTTTTACATGATCTCTATGAAATATATTATATACATATAGTTGGGGTTTTCAGCTTCAGGCTTTCCCGTTAAACAATTGTGTTAATGTGTGTGAATTTTTATTGTTTCATGTGTGCATTGCAATCTTGATTTAATTTCCGCAAATGATCAATGGTGGAATAGATTCTGTATTTTGCATGAAGTTAAAATAGTGTGAGATCAGGAGAATCTTGGACATATAACACATAAGTTATATAATTTCTACAATTTCGGTTTCGTCAGGGTTTATTTCTGGTTCCTGTGCTTCAAGGTTGACAAAATTTTCCCAAGCTATCTGCTGCTTATCTAGCTCATGAATGATGACCAGTTTAATTAACCCGTGGTGACTGACTACTGCTCCGAGGATTTTTGGCTCTTCTTAATCGAACAACAGTATCATGCAATATGGAATTTAAGAAAGCAAACAGATTAACTGAAATCTTTTGCTTAAGTACAACTAAGAGTTTGAGTTGAAGAGGTTTTACCACGTCCTGACGTCTGTCACATGTAATGAAATTTTGGATGAATGCTGTCAGTTCCTGCCATGGCTGGTGTAGAGAGGTAGGGTTAATCCCTCTCCCTTTTCGCTCCAATGGCTCCTCCGGATCCTGATATGCTGCTACTGCCTCTCATAGGAGGAGATGTTTCTTTATCCATCTTTCTCCATCAGTTGGTATTCCGGAGACTCCAGCAATAATTTCCTCTGTGACTGGTATAATTCGACCCTTGATTCTGGTTTGACCTTCTTGCATATTTTGCAGAAACTCAATTGCAATTTTCGTATCAAATCCCTGTAATCAATTTACGTATTTCAGCCACCCGGCTTGCTGGAGGATGGCACTAGCTGTATCTGAAATTAGAAATTTTACAGGCACGTTTCGAAGGTAATTTCCTCCCATAGCTGATATGCTTTCTTCCTCTGATTGTATTCTTCCTCGGCTCTGTTGTTTCGACTGAATACTGTATGCAAACGAAAGAGAAATTGTGGTTCTGCGCAGGTAACTTCATGCCTTAATTGCAGTTTTCCTCTGGTCTTATCGATGTGTCTAACGGGATTTGTGCCGAGATTTCACATGCTTGCCAATTTAAGATCAATTACACCCCCTACATCTAAGAAAGGGCACCCACGCCCTCAAGTACAGGAGAGATTTGGCCAATCATGAATGTAGATAGGGGAATGTCAGCATTTAGTAATAATGACCTGTACGTGAAGGAGCAGGTCATGGCTTTTGAGCTTCAGGTGGTTGAGTAATTACTAGCATATGTAGTGTAAAGGTCAGTTTTGGAATTTTTTTCATAATTGCATCTTGTGCAGAAGTGACCAAAAAGGGAAAGGGAATAGTATAACCATTATTAAGATATGATGTCCTTCTTTAATGAAAAGTTATGATGGAAGCAAGACTGAGTCAAGTAATGATTGGTGCTGTCATCTCGGGGTTCAAATATGTAAGCATATCTCTGTTAGTTATTCCTGTGGTAGATTATAATTATCACTAATTCGAGTAATAGCTTATGGGAGAAGAATGGAAGATAAGGTGTATATAAAAGTAATTAGCTATTGATGAAGTATACTTTCATACCATAAGCAGAGCCATTGCTGCCAGCAGGCGTTCATAGCCTCGACAGGGTTGCTATTTTAACCCGAAAGAATGAGCCGGGGTCCTTATGTAAAAATAGTTATTCTGCCAATTTTGTGGAGAGATCACCATGCTGGTATGGTAGCCAGATAACCATAGTGCCACTCACCATAGTTGTAGCAAAGTGATCAGGCCGACTCGTGATGAGACATTAGGGGAATTTTGAGGTCTATAATGGGCCTTCTAAGGAAATAATAAAATAATAGCTAAACCAATAAAATAATATTTGTGAATTTACAATTCACTTTTTGCACCAAAATCCATGTAACTATGCTTAAATTCAATTGAAAAGTTGTACCAAAATAAAATTAAAATAAAAATTGTATTGATGTGACTATAAATAAAAATGACATTTTCAAGAAAAAGTAATTATCATTGAACAACTAATGCATTTGTACTTTGTACTTAAATAAATTAAAATAAACTATAAATATAAATTCATATATTCTTAGTTGTACAACATACCATTAATTAAAATTTATATTATTTAAACTATAAAATTAAATTATATAATAACATGTAATTAATATACTATATAAAAATAAAATAAAATAATAAAATAAATGTAATATATTATTTTATGTATTAATTTTATATTACGTATTGAATTGATTTTATTTATAACATAAGAATAAATAATATATAATATAAAAATTAATATGATATATGAAAAGTGTGTAAAGACATGAAGATTGTATAAGGATATGCATTGTTTCTTTCAAAAAATATGAAATGACAATAATAATATTTTATTCAAAAAGTGTGAAGTGACATTTATTATGAGTACTTTACTTTGTGACTTTAAAAATACTTAGAATACTACCATGGTTAACCATGAGTTTTTATCCACCATTGAGAATGTGACAAGTAAATACATTTAACTCAACCAATGCCACCTCAACCATGAGGGATGATGTCATCCCCTAAAATGTGATTGGTTCTCATAAAATGAATTTTGATTGTACATTTTCCTTAGGAAGCCCTTTTTTTATCTCAAAATTTTCCTAATGCCTCCTGTCCTTCAAGTAGTTAAGAAGGTCATTACCTTGGTGTGGTGGCCATTGTGGGCATGTCACTTGCTAAGCTCTTATGAACGTGGTAGGCTAGCTCGTGATGGGACCCCCTATCCTCTCTTGAAAATTTGCATGTAAGCACAGACTTATTTTTGAATCATAGAATCTTGATTTATAAGGAGCTCACTGTGTGGGTGTGATAGCCAGATAGTCACAGTGCCATTCACTAGGATTGTAATAGAGTGATCAGGCTGGCTCGTGATGAGACCTCCTGTCCTTCAAGCAGATGAGAAGGTCATTACCCTGGTGTGGTAGCTATTGTGGGCATGTCACTTATTAAATTCCTATGATGATGGTAGGCTGGCTTGTGATGAGACCCCCTATTCTCTTAAAAATTTACGTGAACACATAATAGTTGCTCTTTATACATGAAGGGAGACTCATTAACTCCTTAAGAGTTAGCGATGGTGAAAGAAGTGAAATAATGCCAATACAATTAATACCCTTTATCCCCATTCCTTTATATTGGAGGGAAATATTACTCGAATAGTGCAGAAAGATATACCATGATAAGGTCATGCATTGTATGATAACATATTTGAACTGGGGATGACTTAGCCTTTCACTTCATGTATGCACAAACATGATTATAGTGCCAAGGAGTCATCATATTAGTAATTTTACCGTTTCCATTTCTTTTTCAACTTCCATTCCTTGCTCAGAGATGCTTTTAGCTGGATAAAGGGGATAATGGGATGAAAAAAACAAGGTTATTAAACTTGAACATCAGGGAGAAATAAAATGCAAAACTTGGTTGTTCAATCCGATGGAACAACAACCGTTCAGATATTGAACAACAGCCGTTTAGGCATTGAACAACGAGAAGAATAAAAACTCAAAATCATGGTTGTCCAATCTGATTAAACAACAACCGTTCAGGTATTGAACAACGAAAAGAATAAAAACTCAAAATCATGGCTGTTCAATCCGATTGAACAACAGCCGTTCATATATTGAACAACAACCGTTCAAATATTGAACAACAAGAAGAATAAGAATGTAAAAACGCAACTGTTCAATCCGATGGAACAAAAACCGTTCAAGGTTTGAACAACAAGAAAAATAAGGACACCAAAACACGGCTGTTCAATCCGATGGAACAACAGCCTTTGAAGAATTTAACAATAGCCGTTCAAGGTTTGAACAACAAGAAAAATAAGAACACAAAAACACGGTTGTTTAATCTGATGGAACAACAGCTGTTCAAGAATTGAACAACAACCGTTCAAGGTTTGAATAACAAGAAAAATAAGAATGAAAAAACACGGCTGTTCAATTCGATTGAAAAACAACTGTTCAAGGATTGAACAACAAGAAAAATAAGAACAAAACTCACAAGAGGATGAGAGAAAAAAATTGAAAGTATGAAGAATTTACAACAAAATAAGACATTTATATACATTATTTACAAATGATGCTATCAAAACTCTCATGTACTTGAGTTTGCGGGGTTTTCACCCCCTTGTGCCACCACTTGGATGGTGGGATCGTTTCGTACCTATTGGCAAAAAGATTATTTCGTGAGAGGTTTGTGATAGAGACACACTCTATGTTCGTTAACTCGAAATATTGAACCAGACCCATCTATGGTGGTCAAGGTGAGTGTGTCATTGCTGTGTACTTCCTGAATCTCATATGGACCAAGTCACCTTGTTTGTAGTTTTCCTGGAAAATCTTGGAATCTGGAGTCATAGAGGAGTGCCCAATCTCCTTTTTGAAATACCTTCTTCTTGATAAGGCTGTCATGCCACTTAGCTCGCTGTTGTTGGATGATCGCTGTGCGTTTCAGGGCTAGTAATCGTATTTCGTCTAGTTCATTTATTTGTTGGAGTCTTCTAGCTTAGGCTTCTATTAAGTCTAACCCCACTTCCTGGGTTGTTCTCAGAGTTTTGATTTCGAATTCAATAGGGAAGATAGGTTCTCTCTCAAATACTAGCTGATATGGTGAATATCCAGTGGTGTTTTTCTAGGTTGTACGATAAGCCCATAAGGCTTCTTGTAGTCTAGTGGCCCATTCCTGGCGATGCGCTGCTACCGTTTTGGTAAGGATTGCCTCCAAGACTTTGTTGATGCTTTCGACCCGCCCATTTTCTTGCGGGTGGCAAGGAGACGTAACTCTGTGGATGATATGGTGATTTCTTAGGGTGGCTATAATTTTATTACCTATGAATTGTGCCTCTCCATCTGTTATCACTTCTCGTGGCAGACCGTATCGCACAAATAGCTCGAAAAGAAAATTAATCATCGATTCTTCCGTGGCTCTTGACAAGGCCACTATTTCTACCCATTTGGTTACATAATATATGGCAACCAACATGTAGACTTTATGGTTTGATGGTGGGTTGTATGGTCAAACAAAGTCTAGTTCCCATCGTTCGAATGGTTCTACCGCCAATTGTGGTTGTAGCGGCATTTCATCAGCTTGGCCTAGGCGGCCCATTCTCTGGCAGCTATCACAGGCCTGGACATATTTTTTTGCGTCTTTGAAAATCGTAGGCCAATAATAGCCTAATTGTAACACTTTATGCCCTGTTCTGCGTTTTGTGAAATGGGCACCACAAGATTCATCATGACAGGCTCGTAAGAGGTCATAGATTTCATCTTCTCTTATGCATCTGCATATGTGCATGTTGGCCCCTGTATGGAAGAGGTATCCACCAATCCAAGAGAATCTTGTGCTGTGTTTTACAATCAGTTTTCGTTCTCTTGATGTTAAGTTTCTAGGCAGCTTCCCTACTACCAGGTAATTTGCCACATCTGCATACCATGGTGTTTTTACTGCTACAACAAACAGATGTTCATCAGAGAAATGATCATCAACTGCTAGGGTGTCATCCGACTTTGGAACCCTGGACAGGAAGTCTGCGACTACGTTTTCTTTTCTAGACAATCTTTGATTGTTATATCGAATTCCTGCAACAATAGCAACCAACGAGTTACTCTCCATTCGTGATTGGTTTATTGGCTAAATATCTAATGGCAGAGTGATGAGTATACAGAAATACTTGATAACCAGTTGTATAGTGCCTAAATTTATTAATAGCATAAATGACAGCTAGGAACTCCTTTTCGGTCACAATATAAATTAATTCGCCAGCAGTGAGGTTTTTGATGATATAATAAATGGCATAAGGTTTTCTGTCTTCTTCTTGGCGAAGGACTGCTCCTATTGCTGTATCAGATGCATCTGAAGAGATGTGAAAAGGAAGTTTCCAGTTAGGTCCTCGCAGAATCGGTGCTGTCGAGACTAGTTTCTTCAAATCTGCAATAGCGGTGTCACATTTGTCAGTCCAATGGAATTCAAAATTTCCAGTTAATGCATACAAAGGTGCGGTTATTTGTGAGAAATTATTTATAAATCTGCGATAATATCCTGCATATCCCAGAAAACTGCGTAGCTTTGTCTGTGTACAAGGTGTGGCTAATAGAAGGATTACTTCTATCTTAGCCAGATCTACCTGTATTCCAGCTGTAGAAATGTAGTGACCTAGGATCACCTCCTCAGTCATCATCATGTGACATTTTTCATTTCTTAGACATAACTTAGTAGAAATACATCATTCTAAAACCTTTGCAGCATTTCTAGAGCTTGATCAAAGTCCTCTCCATATGTGTGAAATCATCCATATAGATTTCCGGCCCCTCATTTATTAAGTCAGAGAAAACGCTGATTATGGCCCTCTGAAATGTGGCTGGGGCATTGCATAACCCAAATGGTAAAACTCTGTAAGCAAAGGTACCCCATGGGTAGGTAAAGGTTGTCTTATCCCAATCTTCGGGAGCTATTTGGATTTGATTGTAACCACTGAACCTGTCAAGGAAGGAAAATAACTGTTTCCCTACCAATGTGTCAAGGACTTGGTCAACGAAGGGGAGGGGGAAGTGGTCTTTCTGTGTTGCTTTATTCGATTCTCTGTAAGCTACGCAAATTATCCATTTCACATTCTTTTTAGGGACGACTACCAGAGGGGAGACCCATTTTCTGTCTGAAATAGGGTAAATGAAATTCACATCTAATAGATTTTGCAGTTCCTCTTTTACAATCTCTTTTAAGTGCGGGTTTAGTCGTTGTTGGGGTTTCTTAATGGGACGAATTTCGTTATCAGTATAAATGTGATGGGTGCATAGCTAAGGGTCTAAACCCTTCATGTTTTGGTAATCCCAAGCAAATGCCCCTTGATACTTCTGAAGGAATTTTATGAGCTTTTGTTTTTGGTCATCATCCAAATTGCCATTAATATTCAGAATCTTGCCTGGCTCAATTTCAATAGGTATGCTATGACGTATAGTGGTTGTGGGAATATGTTGATCCTCAAGGTCTGTCATGGGATCCTTTTGAGCTTCGTCTTTGAGGACTGTTTTCAACATTTGACATTTTAAATTTCCAGATGTGGGTGGCTGACTCATAAAATTATTGATTATGTCGTCTTCAGTTTGATCCATAAATTCAAGAGCTTCTAGTAGTGTCAGGGGTGAATGAATGTTTTGCTCCCAGTATGCACATGGGTGCTTGTGAATTTTTACTATGGGTAAGCTTGGTTTGGCAGGCGGATAA
Organism: Pinus albicaulis; assembly: GCA_034641835.2. NCBI lineage: Eukaryota > Viridiplantae > Streptophyta > Pinopsida > Pinales > Pinaceae > Pinus > Pinus albicaulis. The sequence goes on along the minus strand of CM076582.1, from coordinate 750,057,630 downwards.
ATGACGGTATTTTTTATAGAATCCCCTCTAGTGATAGTCATGCTGCCAATTCGGCAGCCTATGTAAGCATCAATTGTGGCCAACCAAGGTCGCCCAAGAATCAATGGATGCCCATCCTTCATGTTCTTTGGATTAATAACTAAAAAATCAGCTGGATATTCCCATGAGTCCACAGAGACCAGGATGTCCTACACTATTCCTTTCGGTCTGATAACAAATCTGTCAGCCAGTTATAACAGTGTAGCTGTAGGTTATAAAGCTGATATGCCCAGTCTTTCGCAGGCCCCCGTAGTTAGGATTTTAATGGCTGCCCCTAAATCGACCAATGTGTTTGGAAATGAGTGACCCGATATTTTCACACTCACAATGGGATTTCCTGGGTCTTCATATTTCACGGGTGGTTCCTTATCCAGTAACAAATCAGATAGCGCCCCTACCACATGAATAGTGGGCGCAACCTTTGTTTTGTTTACTTTCTTTTTTCCACATAGTTCTTTAATTGTCTTTGCATAGATGGTAATGTCTTGGATGGCCTGGAGGAGAGGAATTTTGATACAGAGGTTTCTCAATTCCCCCAAGATGTCAAAGTCTGGAGAGATTATCGGTCTGGGCAGAGTTAGCCTTTCAGGGAATGGGGGCGGATACATCCTAAGTTCTTCAGGCCCCTGTTGGTAAATCATTTCTTTATCTTTACCTACCTCTTTCTCTGTTATATTTGCTTGGCTAGGTTCAGTTGAAGTCTCAATTCAGGACTGAGGTGGAGTCGTGGCTCCTATAGGTAAGATAATACGTCCTGATCTCAACCTTAGTTCGTTGCACTGTTTCTGTTCAATGCCTAAATTTGGATTTTCTATGATTTGGATTAATTGAACCGGTCTGTTGTTAGGATTAGGATTGGGTTGGGTTGGTAATTGGGGGCGTATGACAGGCTGCGGGTTATGCTGAACTGGGTATGGAGCTGGAAGCATAGGTTGATTTTGAGTTCCCGCCCCCATTGGTAGGTTGTTCATTCCTAGGGGTCGCTGCGAATTCCAATTAGTGTTTTGAGGAGGAGGGTTTGGCCACTGGGCTTGATATGGAACATTTTTCCAATAAGGGGGAGAACAAGGAAAGTTCGGCCAATTATTCCCTGATGAAGGTTGTGTAGGCTAGGGTGGCATAGGAAATGACTAGTTTGGCCAAGTAGAAAAAGGATTTTGATTCTGCTAAGATGCTGCAGGGTTTTGCTGGTTAAACTGCGGAGACGAGAAGAACTGAGGCAAGTCTTGTGGCATACTTGGTCGTGCTTGCCATTGTTGACACTGATTCATTAGGTAGACTGGTTCTGTTTCTTCCTCTGCTTCTTTGTAAACTGCTTTCAACCTAGGAAGTGAAAGACATTGGTCCGTGGTATGATCCTTAGTGCAGATGGCACAAGTCTGAACCATTTCTAAAGGGAATTCCCTTTGGCTGTGCTTCTTCCGAAATCTTGGGCAAAATATGGCCAGGTTTTGTTCTACTATAGTTTTTTTCTGCTTGGCTTGTAAAACGTCAAGCTGTGTTGTCAAGGTACCCAGGATGTCATTTTTGAAATTTTCCAACAGATTTCCAAATTCTGCTCTGGTTACGTTGCCATTGGACTGCTTAAGATATTTTTTCATAGAATCACGCCCAATTGGCCTATTGCGTGCACTACCTCGAGAGCATCTAATACATAGGGAAATAATCTCATCATATTCGTCCTGGTAAATATCTCCTTTCCCCATTATGTTAAGCATTTGAACCCATTCTTCCTTGATTCCTTTAATCATAGTGGCTTTTAAAACGTCCTTGGATGGCGTGGTATATGGGGACCTTTGTAAATTGTATTGAAATCTTTCTACGTACTCTTATAATGTTTCATTGTCTTTTGCAGACATATTAAAGTTTTCATCTTTTAGGTCTTGGGTTTGGCAATAGTCTTAATACTTGTTAAGGAAAATTTTCTTCATTTCGTCCTAATTATTGATGGTTCCCCCACCTAGCCCCATGAACCAGCGTAGTGCTGTTCCTTTTAAGGTAGAGGGAAATAGTTTCAGCTTTTGAGGGTCAGTGGTGTAATCATACCCCCTACATAAGACATCAAATTCAAATAAGAATGCATCAGGATCTTTCGTAGTCAAACCATGGAAGGTGGGAATGCTGTGCAAGGGAATGTATTTCATAGGGGCGTTTGCAGCATGATCAACAATGGGGTATTCCAATGTTGATGTCTGCCTCTGATTATGATTTTGATTATTTTTCATTTGATTGAAGAGGTTCCAGAAATATTCAGGGATTTCTTGTTCTGGAGAAGTGATCCGCGGGGTTTTAGTAGGAGAATGTGGTGGAGGCTTTACAGCGCTTCCCCGATCTGGGATCCTGAGTACCTCTGTCTCGACCACTGTTTTAGGTGATTTAGGTTCTGGAGCTTCAATTTGAATTATGCCTCTAGTTTCTCCTTCCCCTTCTTGTAAATTGCAAGAACCTCCCTCTCTCAAAGGGTCAGTGCCTATATGATTGGCAGTTTGAAGGCTTCGCTCAACTCCTTTTGTTCATCATGAATCTCGACGTGGGATGCAGATGGTGAGGCTGCTGCTTGACGGAGCGTGATAGGGCTTTGAATGGAAATAGTTATAGGTCCTATGTATGCCTGAGATTCAGATTTCTTAATGATTTCGTCTATATATGTTGTCCTTCCAAGGATCACCGGTCCTTGGGATTGTGAGGATTTTTGAGAGTTATTTCGAATTGTTTCTATCTTTTTCTTCCTAGTCATAAAACAAGAGCACCTATTCTACTGGTCTTTGAACAATTTTGCTGAGAAGCGAGCTAGAGAGCAAGCATTTTTCTTGCCAGCACGCAAGTTCTTACCTCTCGTTTTCAATACCCAATTCTTCACAGTAATGGAGAAAGGTGAATAAAGGATATCACTCTTAACACTCTCCCTGGAAATGGCGCCAAAAATGTTGGTGTCACAGAGGTGGCTTATTATAGGCAACCCTAGTGCTTCTCATTTAATTATCAACCCGAGGTAAGTCTTCTTATTTCAAGAGTGTTGGCACAATATATGCAAGTGAGATCGAATGATAGATACTCTATGCTGTTTATGAGAAAGGATTATTTAGCCTTCTGAATTCAATCAACTTTAACGGGGAATGGTTTGGTAGGTTATGGCTAATTATTCTGTCAAGCCTATGATTGAATAGCAGGATGACGGTTTGAACATCAATATTAATGAATTGAACAACAATCTGAATGAATTGAACAACAATCTAAATGAAGCAATCTAAATGAAGTGTACAACACTCACTTATATAATTTTGCAATGGAATTCTCTTTTCAAACTAACTCATTGACATTAATCAATAATTGGACGCTTTATTGTGCTAAAATAACAATGTAATCCATAGAGATAAGTAACATCGAGCAATGACTATTTTACGATTTGTAAATCGATTGCAAAGGCATTGGAAGAAACTAAAACATCTACTGGTGATGAATTATTATTATAAACCAGAAAATATGAAATGCGATTATTCTAAATCAAGAAATACAAATGCTAAACTATTCTGAAGGAAGAAAAACTATAACTTTATTGAGTAGAAAAGTATGTTACAACCGCATCAGATAACTGAACATCAATTATGTAACTAACACACAACACAAAATTGGCGTGGAAACTCCTAGGGGTTGGGCCCAGACGACTAGAAGTTTTAACACGATGAAAACCTCAAAAGGTAATTGTTCAAAACATCAAAACTCAAAAGATAATATAGGAATACAATATGATAACTCTATCTTGATGCGCTGATTACAGAGGGAAAATTCCTATTCGACTCCCTATCTAGTTCATCTATGGCCCTTTTAAAGGCATTTCCATGTAATGAGATAGTGTTCTCCAAACGACAGCCGCTGCGGCTGGCTATCATTTGAGTATTTGAGCTCGAATCTGTCTCTTTGCCTTCTGCCAGCTCATACATTCGTGTCTGTCGGGTGCCTTCCGTTTTCCATTGGTTCAGCTGCTCTGCCTTCCTGCATATGGAGATACAATAAGTCAAATTTCTATTATAGAAACGTTCATTTTTATCATTAGCTCAATTGCTCTGATTTTCATAAATATTTTATTTCTTTATTATCAAAATGAGGAAGAATTCCTAAGATTGTTCCATAATTCAAATTAATTATAGGGTGAAAACATACCTTAATTCTGGCTCAACAACTTGTTTTCAGCATGATGAAGACATGGAAGAGGGTCAGTGGGCATATACTTATGAAGGAAAATGGGACACTTGACAAGGACAACCACCAGTGGAACAATTTTATATCATGACCTAATGGAGTGATTAAAAATTATTTAGAGTGGAACACCTACTATGCACATGAAAAATGTGTTTTGATCCTTGGTGGAAGTATGCAAAAACTGACACTAACAAGATGAATTACCAATATCTAAGAAGCCATTCCAAGAAAATAATTTTTTGATAGATAGTTGTATAATATAAACTAAAGACCTCTTTTTCCTAGTCTTTCTACTTGAATTACCATATGTATCAAATTCTTGTGCTCTTCATCTTATATAGTCTATGATTGTGAGAAACAATACATAAGAAATGTGCATCGCCTTCAACATGTGTCAATGATGGATTGGACTCAAGGAAAATGTAGTATGACCTTGAATATGGTTTGTGCAAAACGAGGAACACAAACATTGGTAGAACAATAACTCGGGGAATTCACTTAAAACATATGGTTCCCTATTTGATCAATTACTAGGTGTTAAATGTGATATTTATCTCATATTGTAGAAAAACAAGTATCATATCATGATTGGAGACACTTCATTCTATTTGTGATAGGAAAATATAGAGACGAGGATTTTCCATTGGTTGCACACTTGAAGGTTAGAACTAAAAATTGAGCATACTTGCCCTAGATGAAAGAATATTAACTTTCATACCTTTTAAGGTTAAAATAAGGTGCAGTGCTCTACTATTAGAAGCAATGTTTAGATTAATCTTAAAAGCATTTTATCTCATAAAAAATGCCAAATATATGTAGTTGTCTTTGATAGTTATCTAGATTTGTAAAATGAAAAACAATGTCAACCAAAAAAAAGGGAGAGTTATTCAACATCACAATGAAAGCATCCATTTGTATCTTACGTGAACAAAACTTGCATTGTTCTAGCTTATACATAACACTTGAGAAGGGGGGTAAAGGGCATCATTATATGGATCTAATTATGTTGCAAATATTTAAACTCTAAAGAAGTTAGGGAAGATTTTTGTTGGTTAAAGAAAAAATTAAAGGAGGTTTAGAGATAGAAAGATGAAAACATAGTTATGTGTTGCAACTTTTATCTCATTGGCTTTGTGAGAAAAACACATATAGTCAACAATATGCTTGAAAGTTGTGAGTACTTTTTCACTTGTATAAGTGCTTTGTGAAGTTAAGTTTAGAGGTCATGGTTAAGAAGTCACAACTAAAAAGCCTAGACTAGTTAAGGGTTAGGGGTTTGATTATTGCTTTCCTAAGTGCACATATCTATGACCTCAATGTCTATCATTTTATTCAAATGACCATTTTTCAAAATAAGTTACCATCATTAGTGGATACATTGTTGTTAGTACTATGGTTTGTCCTTCCTTTTTATTAATAATTTATGCTTGCGTATGTATATTAGTGTGTTGGTTAAGAAAGATAACATCATTCTTTATATTCACCCATGCACAAATAGAATAAAATGCTTCCTTTATAATAATGATGTGTACGCGAATCATATATAAAAATAGTGGGCTACAAAAATAGTTGTTGAGGACCATGAACATGCACTTAGTCTATTCCAACAAGATGATAACAAACTATAGAGTCCAAGCTCGAAGGGCCATAACCAACATAAAAGAAATCGTATGGCCAACCACAGTTTTATAGGGGTCATAAACCAATTATATAGGCCAATTAGTGACATTAAAAATAGACATTAAACCTAAGAAGCAATGACATATCCCAAATCTCCCAAATCTCGAGGAGGGTCATAGTGACTTATATTTTGACCAAAATCTTTAATTGATGTCTTACTAGTATATGGGGAAATGTCTCATTCATTATTAATTTGTTTCTTAGGATGCTTCTCCATCAAAAAAAGAAAAAGTCAAGTTGAGGAAATTTATCATTCTTAGGTCAATAACAATGTAACCTATCAAATGGTAGCTGTACTGAGTTTTCCGTTTTTAGAGGTAGCAAAAATTAATCTAATTTTGAAAAGTGTTATTAAGAATACATCTTTTTTTTTTAAACATATTTTTGACACTTTAAATTTTCTTAATGAACAATTTTTTTAAAATGTTGGTGTTTTCATGTTGATTTCGAAAAACGTTGACGTGACATAAACCCCTTTTTCGGCTTATTTTGACATTTTAAATTTTCTGATATATAAAATATGATAATTTTTTTTAAATGTTGGTGATTTTCATGCAGATTTTGAAAAGTGTTAAGGCAACACAAATTTTTTTTTTAATCTCTGGGGGCATATTTTTGACACTTTAATTTTTTTTTTTAATGTTTTAAGCATGCACATTTAAAAAAAAAATGTTGGTTATTTAACCATTTTCCAAGTTGTCTTCTTCTTCTTCTTTCTCCCAAGATGCTTGTTTTTAAAGGTTTTTTCAAGTTTGTGTTTTTTATAATGATTTTTTCTTTTTAAATATTTTACAAAGTTAAAAAAAATAATAAAATTAATATCTTGAAGTTATAATTTTTTTAATATATTTATGTATTGTTAATTGATAATTCAATGCACATAAAATAATTGTCACTAAAAAATAATAATTTTAAACAATTTACAAAAAAATATAAATTTTGCATATAGATATAATTAAAAAAATATACATTTTGAAACTTTTTCTCTAAAAATGACATGCCAAATAAGCATTTTTATGTAAAATTTCCAAAAAAAGTCGAAAAAATAGTAATTTAAATGTTTTTTTTAATGAAATTATGTGTAGAGATCTTAAGTAAAAATAACAAAAAAAAAAAAATTATTAAAAAAAATCAGTTTTAAAAGGTCTATCAATGTATCAATTAAAACTAAATTGTTAAAAAAAAGAGATGAAAAAAGCCTTTAAAACAAATATTTAGTAAAAACAAAAAATATATGTAAAAAATTAAAACATTATAAATCAATAAAATCTAAATTTATTAAAAAAATATTAGAATAAAAAATAAAACATAAAAAAAGGTTCTGTAAAAATTAAAATTGTATATATATATAATATTTAAAAAAAAACATTAAAAAAATATAAAATAAAATAAATTTAAATAAATGCAAAAAAACATTTAAAAAAATAAAAAAAAAATTCTCCCCAACCCCTAACAGGCTCGGGTTAGGGTTGGGAGTGGCCTCGCATGATTGCTCTCGGCCCTGGCTCGGGCCCCTTGCGGGCTTGGGGTGGCGATATGCCCCCACATCCGCCAAGGGGCTTAGGCTAAGGTTGACCCTCCACCCTCACAACTGCCAAGGGGCCCGAACCAAGGCTGAGAGCAGCAATGCACGGTCACCCTCGGCCCTAGCCTGGGCCCTTTCGGGGCTGTGGGGTAGAGGGTTGATTCTAGGAATTGGCCCCCAGTATGCGAAGGGGCGGCAGGGCCGTAAGCGCACCCACCAAATGGCCACTTGCGACCTTGGGACCCCGTGGCAAGCAGGGGGTCGATTCCCCAAATTGGCCCCCATCCTGTGAGGTGTTTGCATGGCCGCAAGAATGCTCGCTTGTTGGGCACTCATGGCCCTGAGGCTCCTTGACATGCTGAGGTGATTCTTGGAATTTCCCCCCAACCTGCTAAAGGGTCGGGGGTGTCTAAAGGCAGGTGTTCCCTCGACCCTATGGCCCCCTAGTAGGACAAGGCTTGATTCCTGGAATCAACTCCCAACTTGTAAGGCGGGTGCACCCACCAATTGGGCGCTTGCGTCCCTGCAGGCCCCTGGCATGCACAGAGCCATTAAAGAAATTTTGATGTCTAAAATGGACCTCCTAAGGAATATTATAAAATAACAGTGGAAATAATAAAATAAAATAAATTACATCATCAAATTTTAGAGGGAAAAAAGTAAAAACCACTTTTTCAACTGGTATTTTCAACTTATCTCCCTATGATTTAATCAAATTTCAAGTGGGAGGACTTGTTGGATTCATAATTTAATTCCTCATACAAGAATTACTCATGTTGCATACTTTCAATGGACCCTGCTACATGAAAATTGAGAAATGCATGAAACAATGTGATTGCAATTGCGTTTTTTTAATGTATTTCTCATTTTTCATGCTGTAGGGTCCATTGAAAGTATGCAACATGGGTACTCTTTGGATGATAAATTAAATTTTGCATCCAACGAGTGCTCTAATTCAAAAATTTGAGTAAAATCGTAGGAAGATAAGTTGAAAATACGAGTTGAAAAAGTGGGTTTTTTTTTTTTTTTGAATTTTTTTTTTTTTGTAATCTTTTAACTTTTTAACTCCAAAAATTGAGAATCAACCCCCATGGTTGACATCATCATCTTGAATCCTATTATTTTTTACAAATTTGATTTTGGTTGTATATTTTTGTTTTGAGGCGCATTTTAGACCTCAATAATTCTTTAATGTCGATTCTTGAAATCGACCCCAACATGCTAGGCGCCTGCAGGGTCTCGAGCGCGCTCGATAGCTAGGCGCCCGTAACCCTGTGGCCCCGTGGTAGGATTGAGGTCAATTTATGGGGCCGCAAGGCCAAAAGCGCGCTCACCCCCTAGGCACTCGTAGCCCTGTGGCCCCATGGTAGGCTTGAGGTCGATTATGCGATTCAACCCCTAACCTTCCAAGGGGAAAAAAGGTCGTGGGTATGCCCACCTGTCAGGCATCGTGGCCCTGAGGCCTCCTTGTGGGATGGGTGTCGATTCCAAAAATCGACTCCCAACCTGCTGCAGGTTCTCAGGCGCTCCCATCCTCCGAGCGCTCTCGCCCTCCGGGCACCCACAGCCTTGCATCCCTCTAGAAGGATGGGCACAAAATCAACCCCCATCCTTCCAGTGCCAGGTTGATAGGGGGCACACTCACAACCCTTTTGCCCCCATCATTTTAGGGGGCCACAAGGTCATGGGAAAGCACGCTTGCTACACTACAGTCTCCCAGAAGGCATGGGCTAGATTCCCCAAATAGACCCCCTGTCTTCCAAGGGGCCACAGGGTAATGGGAACCCAGCTTGCAAGAGTAGGGCCACGGGCGCCCATGTGGCAAGCATGTGCACCCGCGACCCTGCTGCACCCTAATAGGTAGGGGGTTGATTCCTGGAATCACCCCCAAGCCTACCAAGGGGCTAGGCACCTGTGACCTTGCTTCCCCCTAACAGGTTGGTGGTTGATTCCCTGAATTGACCCCCAGCCTGACAAGGGGTCACAAGGTCATGGGAGCACCTGCGAGTTGGGAAATCGTGCCCCCCATCATGTTAAGGGGCACAGGGATGCGAGGGCGCTCATCCTATCACCCCCCTATCTGCAGCCTTTGGGCAGATGTGGCCCTGCGACCCTGTGACAGGTGTGGTGTTGATTCCGGGAATCAACCCTTAGTCCACCAGGGGTCACAGGGTTGTAGGCGCACTCACCTATTGGGATTCCGCAGCCCTATGGCCCCCTGGAAGGCTTGGGTCCAATTCCTGAAATCAGGCCGCAACCTACCAGGTAGGCCACAGGGCCACGCCGGGAATTGAGCCCCAGCCTGTTAGGGGGTCGCAAGACCTTAAGCGCCCAACTAGTGGGAACATCTGCGACTCTGCAAATTGGCCCCCAACCTATCATGGGACTGCAAGGTTGTGGGTGCCTAGACAGCGGGCACTTCCCGAGCCTTCGACCCCTTGGCAGGATGGGGGTTGATTCCCATAATCGGACCCCATCTTGCTAGGGTGTTGCAGGGTCGCGTGCATGCTTGCTAGCTATTAGGGGGCCGCAGGGCCATAAGCGTGCCCCCCCACTGAGCGCTTGCGGCCTTGTAGCCCTTCGGGAAGTCAGGGGACCACATGGCCACAAGCGCACCCCCCCCACTGGGTGTTCACAACCCTACAGCCCCAATCCTACAATGGGGTAGCAGGGTTGCGAGTGTTATTGACCTGCCGCCATCCAAGGGGTTGCAGGACTATGAGCACCTAGCTGGAGGTCACGCTTGCGACCCTGTGGCCCCATTAGGGGAATTTTGAGGTCTAAAATGGGCCTCTTAAGGAAATAATAAAATAATAGCTAAACCAATAAAATAATATTTATAAATTTGCAATTCACTTTTTACACCACAATGCATATAACCATGGTTAAATTCAATTCAAAAGTTGTACCAGAATAAAATTAATAAAAAAAAATTGTATTGATGTAACTATAAATAAGAATGAGCTTTTCAAGAAAAAGTCATTATCATTGAACAACTAATACATTTGTCCTTTGTACTTAAATAACTTAAAATAAAATATAAATATAAATTCATAAATTCTTAACTATATAATATGTTACTAATTAAAATTTATTTTATTTAAATTATATATATATAATTTTATGTATGAATTTTAGATTACATATTAAATTGATTTGATTAATAACATCAAAAGAAATAATATATAATATAAAATGAATATAATATATATTTTATATCATTTAGATTATTTTTCGTAATATTATAGATAATAATATATAATATTAATATAATCATAATGAAATGAATTGAGTTATATTTAAAATTAAAGAAAGAAAGTATTGAAATAGATTAATTTATATTTATAAGTATAATATAGGATTTATATACATTGAAATTTAGAATTTTTTTTTGCCCCAAACTATATTGAACCTAATATATATTTTTTCAACATACAAAACTAATATACCTTTATTCATCGTACAAAACTAAAATGTGTGTGTGTGTGTGTTTTTTTTTTCATTTTAATATTTTTATATTGTTATCAATACTATAATATTATTATTTATAGATTTGATTTTTACAATTTGATTTATTTTTATTTCATATGTATAATATATATGTATAGATATTAACTTATAATTAATTTGAAATTGTAATATTAAATAAAATGAGATGAATATATAATTTAAAAATAAATATAACAAAATATACAAATATAATATTTATTCAAAAATGTGTAAAGACATAAAGATTGTGTAGGAATATGCATTGTTTCTTTCAAAAAATATTAATTGAAAATAATAATATTTTATTCGAAAATTGTGAAATGACATTTATTATGAGTACTTTACTTTATGTCTTTAAAATTAATTAGAGCACTACCATGGTTAACCATGATTTTTTATCCACCATTGAGAATGTGACAAGTAATTATCTTTAACTCAAGCAATGTCACCTTAACCATTAGGGATGATGTCATCTCCTAAAATGTGAGTGGTTCTCATAAAGTGAATTTTGATTGTACATTTTCCTTAGGAAGCCCATTTTAGACCTCAAAATTCCTCTAATGCATTGAAAAGATGGGGGTCCATTCCCAGAATCGGCCCCCAACCTACTAGGGGACTAAAGGTCCATGCACGCACCCACCCTCTGGGTGCCCACGACCCTAAAACCCCTTGGCAAGCTGGCATTTGATTTCCAGGGTTGCGGGCGCACTCACCATATGGTTTTCTACAGTTGTGCGACCACCTGATAAGCTGGGGCTTGATACTCGACACGACCCTATGGCCCCCTTGCAAGGTGGGAGTCAATTCCAGGAATCGAGTGCCATCCTAACAAGGGAACACACAACACACACCCTATGAGCCCCATACATATGGCCTCTGGGCGCCCACAACCCTGTGACCCCTTGGCAGGTGGGAGGTTGATTCTGGGAATTGGTCCCCAACCTGCCATGGGGTCATAGGGCCATGGGCATGGCCGCTTGTTGGGTTCTCGCGACCCTACATGTAACCCCCCTCTCACATTTACCGTCTTTCACAAGCTCTCCACGGTAAACATACATTGAGAATTACTATGCAATACTTGAAATCCAAGTTCTAGTTATGTAAGTGGGGCCTACAAACCAAAAACTTACTGATACTTCTCAGGAACACCAGATCACCCAGAAGTGATCCCAGAACCTCTGATGCTCAAATATTGAGTTGAAACTTTTTTTCCATAATCCTAACACCACAACCACACCCATAACATAGCATGGATGTGGTTAGGCTCCAACCGCATCCATAAGCTTGTCTCCATGTGATTGTGACCTAAATTCCTCTATTTTGTGCCAATTGTTACGAGATATGTGCCACTTGTTTAGGGATAGTCTTCAGGCCACTGCCCAAAAGTGCCAAGAACTTTCGAGAATTAGGGTTAAGATGATGAAAAATCTAAATAATTAATACTAGCGCTAGTTCTTACTTAAATCATGCCTAATACATGATAGACATTTTGTCAAACATATAATAAACATAGGAGCAATAGATCATGAATTCATATATGAACATAAAGTTCTGAACTTCATCTGAGAATCACTAAAAAATTCTTTATTCCTTCTCAAGCTAGCTGCAACAACACTTATTAGCCCATGCATTCATCAACCATTTTATAACTCATCAAATCATGAACAAGATTCATAGTAAGAGCACATCATATAACCATGCATATAATCATCATATAACCATAATATAAACCATGAAAAATCATCCATAATATCAACATAATAACCCGTACATGTGATCATTGATCACATGAAGAAAATAGCTCATATTAACATATGCAAAAGCCAACCAAGTCAGGGACTTCCACATACCTCCTGACTATAGATTGGGCTGCACCAATTCTTTCTTTCAACCAATCACCCCCATGTCATAATTCAAGCATGAATGTGGGATATCATGGGATAAATCAAGACATAGCCAAACATGGAATCTATAGTTAACCCACCTCCAGCCTTAAGCTACTGTGATCTCACCTAACCCGGTCCCAATATCACAAAACCAAAACAAGCTTGGATTCCTTAGAATTCCTTCATACCTAGAGGAATTTTCATGTATCTACCCACCTGTCAAGGGTTTCTTGGAGAAAAACATCCCACAACCCTTGGGATTTTCCTTGGATCGCCTCACATAGATCCAAAACCTTCTGACAATCCAAAGCTCAAACAAGAATGAATCCCATAACACCATGAAAATCCAGGAAATGGCAAGAAAAGGTTTAAACCACCGTCAATCCAAGAAAAACCCATGTCAGTGACAAAAAATGAACAAAATAATCAAATGCATGTACCATGCATTTACATCCCAACAAGGAAATCACACATGCAACTCGTTACCTGCAAAATCTTCATGCTAAAGTTGTTGATCCAACATTCTCCTTATGCTCCCTCATTTTTCTTTGCTTTTCCTTTTCTTTCCTTTCTTTGAATCCAATTGAATGCTAGAGTGCTCTAAGAATTCTCTAAGTGTACAAGAGTGTTAGAGAGCTAGCCAAAACTAATAAAAGTTATGAACTATTTCTGTGAGGCCCTTTTATCATTGATTTCTCTTTTTCTTTCATTTTCTTTCATTTTCTCTCTAATTTCTCTTGCCTTCATATTTGTGTCTCTTCACCTCCCTTTTCTCCTATTTTCCTTTATTTCCTTAATTAGATGTCATTTATTGCCTCTTTTCCTTTGCTAATTTCCATAGCCATTAATAAACCACAAGTGATGCCCACTATAATGTTTTCCCACCATTTAGCTTGGAATATGTGTCTCATGACCTTGGTCTTATTGTATTTACATGGAAAATCAACTAGGGGTTGTTACATACCCCTCTCCCTTAGGGGAACACTATCCTCAGTGTTCTACAATACTTATGACCAAAAAACTGCTGAAATCAAAACATAATTCCTATGGAGCTTTGTAACATATATTGATGCAATATTTACAATGACATCCTGTTGAAAAAAGAAGAAGAAGCATATTTCTTATTGGAGTTTTATAACACAGTTCATTGCGGTATTTACAATAACATTCATATATGTATATATACTTAAAACTAATTTTATTCAGCCAACAAAAAATGAAGGATACAAAGGCCGCATTTGATCAAACATCTCCCATGTAGCTTCATTAGGCCCAAAGTGGTTCCACTACATTGTAAATTGCTCTATTTCTTAGTTCCAGAGCATGAGTTGTTTCTGTTGCAGAATGCATTGTGTCTCTGGCTGGAACTCTCCCTCTAGTTCCACCTACAATACAAACTAATAAATCACATGATCTTGTAAATATCTCTTAGGCAATAAAACATGGAAAACATCATATAATTTCATTGTTGGTGGCAGTGCAAGGTTGTAGAACACTGGTCCAATCCTTTCAAGGATCTCAAAAGGCCTACAATACCGAGGTTCCAACTTGGCACATGATCTAATCCTCAAGGAGATCCTCTTTGGCTTGATCCACGAGTACACATGTTCCCCAACCTAAAAATCCTTGAATTATCTATGTTGATTTGCATAACTCTTTTTCCTCTCCTATGTTGCCTTTAAATTCATTTTAATAACGTGCATTTCATGCTCCATCTCATCCTGTATAAATGGCAAGAAATTTGTTACTACTAAGGAATTTGAACTAAATACAAGAGATGCAAATTTATTCTACAATATGTGGAATAGAAAATCACAAGATAGAAACACATGCAACCATCAAACACAAGGAACACAATGATTTTTCAGGGGAACCCAACTGTGAAAAACCCCTCTGCTTCTTTTTATTAATCATATTAGAATGAAAAAATATTACAATGTCTTGCTTCAACTCTGAAGCACACCCTGCACTGTAAACACATTCTCCTGCTGACTAAATATTTTTGGATAAACTTAGCCTATTCAAGCCCCCAACTTCCTCTTATTTCCTTGCACAATTCCAAGGGAATTGGTCACCTTCTTAATTACCAAGCACGTACACTCAACTATTATACAATTTATAATTAAAATGTGCCTTTTCCTCCACTCCAACTAGACAATTCAAATTCCATGCATGTCTGGGATATTTTTGGCTGATTAACTAGTTAACTGAGAGATTAGCGAGTTAGAAACAATCATAACTACTCAACTTACCTTCAAATGACTGAATTAATCACCAGAGCTCAATTAATTGAGTTCAACTGAAAATAACTGAAATAGAATTCTAAATTTTAGCAATCACAACATTCACAACTCTACTCCAAGCCTAAAAACTATAATTTGTTGATATAAATAAGTGACAAGGCCATGTAACTTAAGCTAACTACAATCCAAGTCATCTTGGTGAAGTGTAAAATCAAATTTATTCATTTGATTAAGGCATAGGTCAAATGGAGGCTTTTCTTGTTACATTTATAACACTCTCTCTTAGCAAGAAAAGGGTTATGCACCACCCCTATCTTACACCTGTGGAACTTTAATTTTCCTCTTGACAATTCCTTTGTCAAAATATATGAATCCTGCTCCTCAGTAGGAATGTACTACAACATCATGATTCTCCTTTGCAAAAAATATCTGAAGTGATGGTACCTGATATCAATGTGCTTGGACCTGTCATGAAATATTGGATTCTCAGAGAGTTTGATAAAAAATTTATTATCACAATAAATCATTGTAGGATCCATCTCTCGAATGAAAATACCACAAAGTTTTTTTCTCATACATATGGCCTCGCATGCTACTTGAATTACAACCATATACTCGACCTCTGCTGAGCTGAGTGCCACAGACCTTTGTTTCCTGTTATACCAGGAAGTAGTTGCAAACCTAACACTGAAGATAGCTCCTGAAGTATTCTTCATGTTTTATGGACTCCCTACCCAATCTGCATTAGTGAATCCTTGAAGCTTCACACCATCTTTCCTCACGTAGCATAACCCATAATCAGTTGTGCCTTTGATGCATTTAAGCACATTCTTTGTTGTTTTTCAGTGAAGCTTTGTAGGATTCACCATAAAATAACTCAACCAATTAGATGCATAACATATGTCAGGCCTTGTGTTCACCAGATACATCAAGTACCCCACAAGTTTTCTATATATGGTAGCATCTACTACCTCTTCTGAAGAAGCACCTTCCTTCCTCTAGTTTGTATCTAGAGGAGAGTCCATAGGCTTGAAGTCATGCATATGAAAACTTTGAATTATTTCAAAGGAATACGTCTCCTAAATCACAAACAACTCTCCATCTCCCTTCCATATCTCCAACCTAAGGAAGTAATGCATTAAGACCATGTCCTTCATCTTGAATTCACTTGCAATGTCCTCCTTGAAAGAGTGGATCAATTGCTCATCCTTAGTATGTATCATGTCATCAACATACAAAACCAAGATAAGAAACTTGAAATCTATGACAATGTGATAGAGATTGGCATTTGCTTCATTTTTGGTGAATCCAAATCCACTGAGATATGTGTCAATATCAGTGTACCATGCTTGGGGCACCTGTTTGAGACCATAAAGGGATCTCCTGAGTCTACACACAAGTGTTTCCCTGTCATATGAATCAAACCCCTCTGGTTTCTATATGTAAATATCTTCCTCAACCACTCCATCGAGGAAGGAGATATTCACATCCATCTGGTACATCTTCCACCCCATTTGTGCAACTAATGCTAGAATGGTTTTGATTAAGGAATATCTTCCACATGGGCAAATGTTTCCTCATAGTCAACTCCCTCATAAGGATCGTCAGCTTGCTCATCTCCCTATAATCAATGCACAATATGAGAGTATCGTCCTTATTCTTTACAAATAATGCTGGTGAACCCCAAGGTGACACACTTGGTCTTATACATTCCTTATCAAGCATTTATTTAAGCTGCAACTTCAACTCCATCAACTCTCGAGTGTTATTCCTATTATCACTCCACCAGATATCTAAGGCTGAAAAAGAGTCCAAACAGAGGTAACCACAGACCAATATTTTATCTTGGTATCTATCTCTATCAAATTGGCAAGGACTCTCTCCACAAAGTCACAACCAAGAGAGTTGGATAAATTAGGGTTTTAGGCTAGGTATAAGTACAAGGGTCTGTGTTTGAATTGGGGTCGCTGGATGAGGATTAGGTCAAAGAGGAAAGGTTAGGGAAAATAAGATTAGGGTTGTAGAGATTCAATGGGGTAAGGTAGGTATAAAACCTAACACTTTAGGGTTTCATGGTGAGATGGATCAGATTGATGAGGAGATAGAAAGAGCAAGGCAAGGAATGACTTCTTTCTAAACTGAAGAAGATGAACAAACTATGAAGGTTTTCCCAAAATAGAGCATGAAAGATGTATTCTGCTTATCAACTTGAAAACCAACATATCATAGAAATGAAATGGATCATGAAACAAAACATTCATACATAATGAGACATAAGAAGAACAATGCAAAATTTCCATACCACAGGTATCCCAAAGAAATAGTTGCAACCTTTTCATTAATTTCCTGCCAAATAGATTACACTAGAGTCTTTGATCAATGCATCAACATCCAACTTGTGAAATGAGTCAAGAAGTGAAATATATAGCCATCAAACAAATTCTCCCAACCTCAGGGGTAAAATCCCTGAGTGGAGGAGCAGTTCCACCAAAAGCTGAACTGATACCTAGAGTGTAGGGAGGTCAAACTAACTCATCCCTCACTTTTTGGAAACCGATTCATTACATCATCATCAAAAGTTTTCATCTAATGTATTTACCCCAGGTAAGTGTAAAAACACCATAAATACATTTACATCATGAATTAAATTTGCAGAAACATCATTTTCTCAAGTGAAACTGGAAAAAACTGAGAAAATTGGTAAATATCAACAAACTGAGAAAATTTGTCAAAAGTGCAACTCCAAGGTCAAAAGTGCAATGCCAACTTCAACTCCACTTTTGAGGTTGTTTCAGGTGTCCAAATTGAGCTTAGTATAGCTCATTGGAAAGTCTGTGCAGTCTAGTTTCTAGATCTATGCTTGGTTTCCAAAATTATGCTGATTTGACCCTCAAAAAACTGATTCTCCCAAGACTGGTCAAAAGCACAACACCAACCTCCAAAACAGGGCAGAAAGGTCATTTTTGAGTGTTTTTTGACCTTTTGACAACCTCTTTGACTCAAAAAATCTTAGAAAAGTTGTTTTCCTTATTGTAAATTTCCTTCTGAATCTAATGGTACCTTCAATTTTTCCATCTTAGGTCCCTAGAAAAAGCACAACGCCGAGGGCGTTGCGCTTTTGATAGTGGGACTATGCTAAACTGTCAAAAACACAAAAATTTCCAAAATTTTCAAAAATTTCTCAAAATTCTTCAATTTTTCTTCTGGGAATGCTGATGAAGTGTGTTAGGCAATGAGTGATGCCTCAACAAGAATTTCAAGCTTGTCCCCTTCATTTTCTTGGTTAGGGTTTCAAGTCTTGATTTGGCCTTTTGGAGTTTTGAGCTTGCAATTTGATTTTTCTTGAAATAGTGTTTGGCCCTCTTTCTTAATATATCATTGTCCTTCTTTGCCTTCTCCAAGAGCTTCTCAAGATTCTGGTTTTCTCTATAAAGCCAATGCTCCCGATTCTCATTGAACTGATGGAAAACTTCTCATTTAAAGTTAGCTCATTAGCAAGCTCAAATTCCTTTTGCCTCTCTAGTTCTAGAGCTCTTTTCAACCCTCTAGTCCCAGGTCTTCTTATTGGCACTTGTTCTTCTTCCTCTGCCATCTTCTATCCTCCTCCTCTTCCATGTAGTCTCTATCTTCCTCCATAGTTTTTGGTAGTCAAGAAAACCCTAAGGAAAGGGGAAATGTGAGTAGGGATTGGTCTAGGAGTGGGGATATGTCTAGAAAAATTTAGGTAGATGGGAGAAGGGGCTATGAATATTTGGGAGGTGATAGGAGTTTAAGATACTTAGGGAGTTGAAAATGATAATTGGATTACAAGTTTAGTATAGTGGTTTCCTAGGAATTTTAAAGCCTAAGACTTAGGGTTTTAAGGGGAGTAAATTTAGAGTGAGGGAGTGATACTAGGGTTTTCCACTAGACAATTAGTCAAATTTTCTTATGAATAAAACCACCATAAAAATGGCACTTAGGAAAGAAAGGAGGAAACGATTATGTTTTAATTACTTGATAAAGGAGGAAAGAAGCCTTTGTTGAAAGTTTGAGGGTGTTTTGATGATTCTAGAGCTTGCTAGGCAAAAGCGCAATGCCTTGCCCAAAAGCGCAGCGCCTGAGGTAAAAAGGGCAGTGCCAAATGCCCTATGCGCAACACCTCTCTCTTATGCGCAACACCACTTGCCTACGCGCAGGGCCAAGAAAAATTTCGCCTTTGACTGTGCAAATTGACTTCTTCGAGCTGAGGGAATTGAAACTTGACCTTTCGATGTGAAAATTAGTTTGAATGGGATGTTTTGGTGGGATTATACTTCATGAAATTGATGATTTGGGCATTGCGATTCACTTTCTTCCTTTTTTATTCACTTAACCTTTTGAAACTTTACCTTTTACTTGACTCTTTCCTTTGACAATTTGATCTTCTCATGACCTTTGAGAACTCTTTGAATTTGACTTTTTGGTGGTTTGGAATCTTTGGAATACTGAGTTAGCAGCAAGGGATGATGAAATTATTACATTTTGAAAGACATAAAATTACATAATGAAAATATTAAAAATTACATTTGAACTCAAAATTACATGTTGAAACAAGATATTTTCTTCACAAATCATCTTCACATGGTGAAGAGATGTTTATTGGATCACCCTTTACTTGTTGGTCTTACGCAGTGGAGATGAATTTTTATTGAACCTTGGAAACCCTAATGACATAATGAAACCTTGGAAAACCCTAAAAGACCTAATGATACCTTGAAGGACTGAATTTCAAGATGACATGACTGATATTGACTTTATGAATGGTGTATAGTCAACAAGGTATGAAACTATGCCAGCAAGTAATCAAATTATAGGAAGAGTGATGTTTTTGGACTGGGGCTACCACCAGTGACTAATTTTTTGCATGACCTAGTGGAATGAATAAAAATTTCTGAGTGGGACTCCTAAAATGATATGAAAATAGGATTTTGATCACTGGGTGTAGGATGAAAATATTGACATTAACACAGCCTATACGATGTCTTAGATGTTGGTGTTACCATTGGTACCAAATCAATAGAGAAATCCACTTACCTATGAGGCAGTAACCCTGTAATATTTTTAGGAAACACATCTTGAAACCTACTGCAAGACATGATACTTCTTCAGGACTTCCTCATCCTCAATGTCCTTCCCTTTATTACTGGAAACATGCACTGCAAACAATAAAAATCCTTTCCCGTGGTTGCACTTTTCTTGCATAGTTGTAACCATTCTCATTGGTGTGGGCTTCTTCTTTCCCTAAAAGACTCTCTTTTCTCCATCATCATACATACACTCAATGGTATATTCATAACAATCTATCTTGGTGATATGTATATGAAAACTTGAAGGTTTTTTATAAAATTTTCAAGTGAAATTTTTATATTTTTTATACAATTATGTAAGTTGCATTAACACATAAATGATGATTTTAAAATAATTTATGTAGCAAATAACATATACAATAATACCATAACAGAAACAAAAGACAACAAATGATGAAGGAGTTCACCCCTCCTGAGCTACATCTCCTGGTCCAGCTTCCAATGTTGGGTCTCTTTCATTATTCTCAAAAATATGTGTTTACATGTATTTTCAATGCTCAAAATGAAAAAATATTGTCTCCAATGGCTCCAGAACAATCAAAAACCCCTATCTGGGCTCTTATTGCACTCACAAAGGTAAAAAATGACTAAGTTATGCTCTAGAGAATTTTTTTTTCTAATTGTCCTACATTTTGCACCCACATGCTATCCATTCCACAAGTTCCACAATTTCAGCGTCATGGGCCAAAAATTTCACCCCAAACTAGCGATATTTGCGCCAGTTTCGGTGCAAAGTTTTGCCTCTTTAAAAGGCGCAGTGACCCCCACGAACCGTAAAAAATGGGCTACGTTGCGCATTGAACGTTATTGATTTCTGAGTCAGTTTTAAAACATCGTGCAAATGGTTGAACCAAGGTTTTAACTGTGGTTTGGTTTTCAAACTATGGTGGAGTTCCATTTGAATTTCCATGCCATAAAATTTAAACTTTACTCCAAACTCAGATTGAACCATGGTCAGACTGGTGGTTGTGTTAATACCGTGCACCGATTTAAACCAAACCCAAGGCTCTGAAACTATGGTCTAGCAGTGGTTCTGCTGGAGTTCGTACCCCTTTGTAACCATGGTAGCGTTATGTTGAACCAGAGTTAGGTTATAACGAATGGAGGTTTGAATGTATAACAAATCGTGGTATGATTGCATATGAGCCGTGTTTTGGAGTCGATTTACCATCGATTAAACTGTGAAATGGACCATGTATTGTTTTTTGTTATGTGTTTTGGGGCTAGGGTTAACCCCATGCCCCTGGCTTCCCATTATGGTCTTGTGGAATTAGGTGGACTGGGGGCCAGGGGTTAATCCCAACCCTGACCCCCAATTCACATTACATTAAACTTTAAATAGGGTTCGTGCCCTATGTTAAATAAGAATCACTGGTGGCACCAGTGGTTGAACCAACGTTTTAAACGTGGTTCGACTGTCTAACTATGGTGGAGTTCCATTTGAATTTCCGCGCCATAAATTTTAAAATTAACCACGAGCTCAAATTGAACCGTGGTCGGACTAGTGGTTTTGTTAACACCGCACACCGATTTAAACCAAACCCAAGGCTCTGGAACTGTGGTCGACCAATGGTTTTAACGATGGTTCCACCAGAGTTCATACCTGTTTGTAACTGTGGTACCGTTATGTTGAACTGGAGTTGGGTTATAACTGCTGGAGGTTTGAACATATAATAAACTGTGGTATGGTTGCATATGAGCCATGTTTTGGAGCCGAATTACAGTCGGTTAAACTGTGAAATGGACAATGTATTATTTTTTGTTCCGTGATTTGAGGCCGACTTTAACCCCGAGTCCCTGGCTGCTCGCAACGGTCTCGTGGCGTTGGGTGAACTGGGGGCCATGGGTTAACCCCAGACCAGACCCACAATTCACATTGCATTAAACTTTAAATATGGGTCACGCCCTATGTTAAATAAGAATCATAGGTGGTGCAGTGGTGGAGCACTATGCTGCTACCCTGGAGGTTTGCAGTTCGATTCGCATGGAGGTAGTTCGACCCACAAACAAAATTTAACACCCCATCATGAGGCCACATGACAGCCAATAATTGGCCCACGTGGCCCTCTGTTTTACATAAATCAAACCTATGGATAGATAATTTTCCCTAAGTGTGGTGGACGCACTTAGAACAACAGATGAAAGACACTTGACAGTTTCCTTAAGAGAAATAGATAAGAGAATAACAACTACTTGTGATCCTTTGCTATTCTTCGTCTCCCTTTTGTCACTTCCATCACTCTCAATCGAACTGAACTCGTTTTATTGGTACCTAAAATTACTAACAGAAGAAAGAAAACGACATAAAGGCACATTATCTATTCATCTTAATCAAACTGAATCTATTGCATTTGAAAATACATATATAAAAGCATGAACACATGTATTAAGAAAGGAACAAATCTTTTTATTATAATATAGAAGGGAAAGTTACAACCAGTTGGATCGATTCAATGTCAACTCGCTCCAGCTTCAGTCCTATCCTCATCACATCAACAACATTACTCCAGTAGCATAACATTACTTGCAAACAATACCTCAAAGAGCTACAATCTCACCAGCATAACTCTACAAATTGAAACTCTTGCTCCTCTTTGCACTATGATCCGTGCTCAATTTATAGGAAATGAGGGTAGTTTGGCATTAATTGGTCATTTAATGGATTTTCGATAAAAGGATGAGGAAGTTTCCTTGTTCAATGGGATAGAAGGAGAAATGATTTAATGGCTTCATGGTGTTCTTATTCGAGGTTATAAAATAGTATGATAGCTGGAAAAACTTCTAGAAGCCACTAGAAAGTGGGAAGATTCCTGGAATCCTTTGAAAAATTCTCTCTGAGTTGACCAACGCACTGTTAAGTGGGTGTAGGTGTTGTGCAACGCTTCTTTGCATGGGATTAAGTGCTTTGCAAAGCACTTACTACAATCTAGGGGTGCGTTGGTGGCTCAATGGAGAATTTTAGCTAAACTTCAAGCAGTGAAACTTTCATGGATAAAAACCAACAATGGGATGACTTGTTTAAGGCAAGTAGCATATGATTTAGAGTATAATAGACCTTTTTTGTATTGATATGAGTTTTGGGAGTGATGCCCAATTGACTTGTAATATTTTCCCCCTAAAGCATGAAGTAAAAAATGATAATGTTGAGTGATATGCTTTACGATGTGATGAGTAGGATCTGAAGCAGATGGTGACTTGCATCAATTACAATACATTACATCATGATATATTTTGTATTTTGAACATGAATTGCTAAGGGAGGCATATCCATAATCATCACATAAACTATCATAACATCAGAAAGTTGTCTACAGATATAGACCCATGATAGATGACCATCTGTGTAAAGCCATCTTATGGATGATGTGCTACTACTCCTGAAATCACATCTCGGATGGATGAAACTAGATCCAGGGTATTCTATCTCATTCACTCGATCACTCAAGTACAAGTCTAACCATGTGAATATGTGATCTAAAGTCGAACATGGGAAGGCACCGTATGATTACCAGCTAATGATGTAAGTTGTTAACAGACACGAGAGAAAAAACCGATGATGATAATGGCTCTCAAGGTACTGCACTACAGTCTGCATGGTGTGAATATATTATTTGATGTTGAACACCATGCAGATTCTTTCGGTTGAACGCTAATGATGTCAACCTGTCGCCAGAAGCAAGAAAATTTCCATTGATGTATGCAAGCTTCAAGGTACTGGAAGGGTGTTTCTAAGTCAACTTCTTGGATGATGAGCTGATTTCGACAGGAAGTGACTCGTCACAAGAGGGCCTTTATGTATCCCCCATAAACGAAACGAAACAAGAGTAATGAGTTTAAAGACATACTGTAACTAGTGAAGCAATTTTTAGGGATGGTGGTCATGAAGGTTTATGAGTATTGCAAAGGATGCAGAATTACTGAGTGACTTCTCTTGAACATATCAACGACACTGAATGAGTTGGAAACATTGACCCAAAACCAAAGTGATGGATTGGATCATAGGCCATAGGTATGATAGACCATCAGACATATATCCCAACCCAACAGCCATGAAGATGAAGTGAATGAGTGTCATGTTCAAGAGTGACTTGCTACCATAAAGTGATTTATCCCTTTCCCATTTTCCCTAGTCATTGTTGAACTATATTTTTTAACAATATTGAGGAGGATAACATATGCTTGATGTATAATTCCACCCTTTGGGTGATTCTATCACTATATGAAATTTTAACGAGTCTAGCAAAAGTGAAACTCAATCTTTTCATGGTGAACAAGTCCATCGTTATTTTATGTTTTAACGAGTCTAACGACAGTGCAAACTCGGTCATTTTTAATGTTTAGAGAATTTGAAAAAGGGACGAAAATAAAACTCCACAAATTCTTTTTCGTAGATTTGTCCCTAAGGTCCCAAAAAGTGTGAAATAATACCTTTGAGAACCTCCTAGTCATGTTCGACTACGACGCTATTTTTTCGTAAATAATCTATCCCAGTCTGGAAAAGGGTTAAAATTATATTGAGTAGATGTCATTTCAGTTCCTTTTACGAGCTCGAAAGGACAAGTGCTCAACAATATTTTCATATTTTGGGAGTCTCAAAAGAGTTGAAAGAGGACTCTAGGGGCTTCATTTTTCAATGTTTAACAGAGCTCAAAAAATATCTAATAGTGTTCTCTGTGGTCAAAGTTCATTTTAAGATCATGCACGTCAAATTCATTGTACCAACTATAAACCTACTCAAAGAACCACCAAACAGATTAAACATACCTGTTTAATAGTAAAAAAATAGGTAAAAACTATAGTCGATTCATTAAATATGCATGAAATAATCGAAAATACCATTTAAATAAGAATTTACCATGTCATTTTACCATTTCACATTTACCATTCAGTTTTTTGAGTGCTCTGAGCTAGTTTTTCCCTCGAACTTCAATTGTTGATTTTGAAAGATTCTGTGGACCATTTCTCGTGTCGTCAAGACCATGTAAGATATCTGACCTTTCTCTTTATATTGTTAGCATTCTTTTACAATTTTATGCAAATTTTTATGGTTTTGGGGCTGCTAGGGTAAATATACAACACCCTAGGAGCAAAACACCCTTGAATGTCGAAAAGTGCATTGCAGAGGAGATGAATTGAAGCCTAGATGCTCTACAATTCTCTATATAAGGAACATGGGTGCGTTGGGCGCAATTGTGAATTTTTTTTTGTGTTTTATGCCCAAAATATCTTCAGTTTTTTGCATGAAATAGATCCTAACTAAGCTTATGGTTTGATTTCAAGCTTTGATTGGATCAGAATGTCAATTAAATGGCGAGAAAGAGAACATGATTAACATTATATGGTTTCCGTAAATTATCCTGGCACTGTGAGAGCCCTCAGAGACTGCGGGTTACTCAAGTACTTTAAACTATCAAGGATGAGGCAACATTTGGAACTATTGCAGTTCTTGACTCACTCATGGGATCTGGCACAACAAGAATTTCACATTGGGGACAAATTACTCCCAATATTGGTCGATGATATTTACTTTCTAACAGGTTTGTCGAGATGCAGTGCCGCCATTTCCCTTGTGGGTTCCATCCGTGGAGGTGAGACAGTGAAGGATTACATTCAACAATTTTGTCAGCTAGGTACAAAGCCTAGCAAGGATGGAAAGATAAACATCAAGTATATTCATGATATGTATTTTCAAATGCTCCCATTCACCATCACAAAGTTAGCTGGAAGCATGACATTTCATGTCGTGAATAGATCATATAG
Source organism: Pinus albicaulis (assembly GCA_034641835.2). NCBI lineage: Eukaryota > Viridiplantae > Streptophyta > Pinopsida > Pinales > Pinaceae > Pinus > Pinus albicaulis. Next base: position 750,031,700 of record CM076582.1, on the reverse strand, counting down.
GCAGTATGCGCTTGAGTGTCTCGAGTCGACCGTTTTCAACTAGGCTGAAGCCAGATGAAAGAAAAGTTGACCAAAGTGAAAAGTGGCAAGATGAATAATTTTAACTATGGATCAATCATGATCACTTTCATTCTGGAGCAAATTCCATTGATGAATCCACAACAGGTAACACTAGGTGTAGTTGGTCCTAGGGATCGCGGATGCAACGATGGGTAGAGTTGATTACTAGACATGATGGCCAGTCATCGATCTCATTCTCTATTGCATTCTTAACTTGGCTCCGACGACATCATATCATCATAGAGGAGCATCCATACACAGGGGTGGATTTCGCGGCGACCCAGATTTGGTGTTACTAGTAGGTGCTCAGTGAGGTGCTATAGGTAAAATGTTTTGACCATAGTTTTTTTATTTTTTTGGTTTTTTACATATTTTTGTGTTTTTGATGTTTCCAAGACTAAACTAAATATGTTTTATGTATGCAGATGTGGGTACTGTTCGACTAGTGGGTCATCCACAACAGGCGGGTGAACTAGCAAAGAGGATTGTCGGTAGGGCATTCCTTTGGGATTTCGAGTTGACCGAGACTCTGGCTGAGTTACAGCAGCATGTAGAGGGGATGAATCTTGGGATACCAGATATCTGGATCGAGAAGTTACCGATGAGGCTACAACGCCATAATATTGGTGTGCCTAGCCGATGGGTGAGGCTATTGCACATGATAGTTGAAGCAATGACCTGCTATCATGAGCACCACTATATCGACTTAGGATATGATATGTATGTATACATTTTGAGGTCATATGGCCAATGTGTCTTAGACACAAATATTTTTAAAAAACTTGATTATCTATCTATTTTACTTTCAGTGTTTTTCTATGGCTATGTGCAATCATATTCAACTGTATGATGTGATTTGAAAATGTCTATTTAACACATAATTTGCTAAGGAATCAGTCAAAGTGTTAAAGTTTCTGGAAATGTGTTGATATTGGATGTAAAAAAAATGTCTTTCCAAAAGAAGAACTCTAAGGAAAATGTGATGAATAGTTGGATTTAAGACAATATAAACATTAGTAAGCTGTAGTATGACAAGTTGTGATTCCAACCTAATGATGATGCAATGAATTCCAAGTGAAATGGAATCAGAGAGGAGTTTGATCAATGCACTATACTCAGCAATATTGTTGGTGGATCGACTAATACAAATCCCTTGGAAACTCACTAACCCACCACTTGGAGCAAAGATGGCACATGCTGCAGAAGATATATTCCGTGTACTACGACTGACACCATCAACATAACCAACAAGTGGTTCCAAAGACTCTGACATCTGCAACAAAATGCAAAGTGTATTACTAACCACATGAAAACTCTTAAACGACACACTTTGACACACACACAATCAAAGCATATATACAGTATCATACAATGTCTACTACAAAAAATCAAGCATAGTAACGTTTAAGATACAAACCATTCCAAGGCTGTGATAATGGAATCCCATCATAATATGCCAACTCATAAGTGCCCTTTGTAAGAACATGCTTGAAAATATAGGGGCCATGCCATAATGGTTTGAACTTTCCTGTTCCTATCTTATCAGCTTCCTGATCATAAAGCAAGACTGGGTCTCCTTCCGAGAAGGTGCGAGGCTTGATATTGCAATCATATTGCGCCTTGATTCGTCTCTTATGTGCTTTGTTGGCCAATGCGTCTTCACAACACGTTTCATCTAGATGGATGAGATCTAAAAAGATGTGCCTCTTCGTTAGAAGTTTTAGGTAACAGATCAATTGTGAGTTTCAACGATGGAATTTCACATTAAATTGGTAAGATAGCTTGCAGACCATAAACTAACTGAAATGGAGTAAATCTAGTTGTTTTTCTCACTAAGGTTCGATAAGCCCACAAATCCGAGTACATGATTAAATGAAAATTTCGTTTATGAACCCCAATCATTCGTTGAAGCATACGCTTAATAATTTTTTTGATGGCTTCAACTTGTCCCTTAGCTTGCGGATAATAAGGGGTAGAAATATCGTGCAACATTCCTAACTTGGCAGTCAACTTAGTCATCATGTAGTTGCCAAAGTTATTTCCATGTTTTGTAACTATGTCTTGCGACATACCAAACCGAGTAACCACATGGTTAAAGAAAAAAATGCAGCTGTCTTGCCTGTGTTGTTAAATGTAGGCATCGCCTCGACCCACTTGGTAAAATAGTCAATGACGACATTAATATAGCCATGCCCTCCGACTGAGCGAGGGTTACATGTCATGGAGTAAATGCCCCATTTGGAAAATGGTCCCACAACGATGACAGGATGCATTGGTGCTGGTGGCACACAGGTTTTACGATAAAATATTTGGAAGCATGACAACTTCTGACCATGAGAATGCAATCGCGAAATATGGTAGGCCAGAAGTAACCAACGTGGAGAATATTCTATGCGGTAGCAAAACCGGACAAATTTCCACCACAGGTACCAACGTGGCAATCATTTAAAATTTTCCCGGCCTCCTCATGAGTGAGGCACCTACGTAAAATCGTATCGACACCACGACGATAAAGTGTATTACCGACGATAAGATAATATTTACCTTGGTATCGAATACGTTGTTTTTGCGAGCGAGAGGCATTGGGTCAAAAAGTTTGGGTTTGGAGATAGATCATATAATCTCCATACCACAGGTCAGATGACGCGATCATAAATAAAGACTCATCCGGAATGGATGGTTCCAATGTAGAATCAATGTTACTTGAGGGAAGGTCACAAATAAGCTCAACGTAAACCAAAGATTTCTTTGACTTGGATTTGATGAATTCCAAATCAAATTCCTACAAAATTACTATCCATTTTGAGTATTCCCCCTCCCCAAAAATTTACGTGACAGAATGTATGTCATAGGGTTGCAATCCGAAATGAAAATGGTCTTCCGGAGCAGGATATAGTGGTGAAATATTTGTACAACTTGAACAGCTACCAAAGCAATATTTTCAACATAAGTGTACTTAACTTTCATATCATTGAGATTTCAACTCAAATGATAGACCAGATGTTAAATCCCATCTTCTTCCTAGACTAAAACCATGGCAATGGTTATAGCTGCAACGACGAGATACAAGAAATAATCACTCTGATAATTTGGGGGATACATTAATGATGCTCAGATCAGGGTATCTTTAAGAGCACCAAAGAAAGCTTGAGCAACCTCATCCCAATGGAAGGGAGTCCCCCTTTTCAAGAGTGGAGTAAATCCTTTAGCCATTTTGGTATATTTTGGAATGAATCTCCTTAAAAAGTTAGCCTTCCCTTGGAGTCTCTATAAATGAAGTAGGTTGGAAGGCGCAGGAAAATATGGAATGGCCTGTACCTTCAAGGGATCAAGTCGAAATCCATCTTTCGACATGATGAAACTAAGTAAAAGACCAGAACCGACAAAAAACACACATTTGTGTGGATTGCATTTTGTAGTGATGACATCGTAAAAAGATGGCTCTCAAATGTACCAGGTGGTCAACCCGTTTTCGTGAATGTGTAGGTAAGTCATCCAGATAAGGTTGAACAATGTGTTTGATGTCATGGAAAGCATAATTCATTTCCCTTTGAAAGGTTTCCCCAACTTTATTTAAAACAAAATGGTTTTTTTGATAAGCGAATGTGCCCCAAGAAAAGATAAAAGTTGTTTTATATTGGTCCTCTAGGCGAATATTGATCTGATTGTAACTAGAAAAACCATCCATGAAGGAAAATATTTCACTTCCGGCACATTCGTCAATGATTTGGTTGATAAAGGGAGTGGGATAGTTTTACTTTGGACAAGCATGATTAACATCTTGATAATCAATGCACACTCTAATTGTCCCTTGTTTCTTCATGACAGTAACAATGTTGGAAACCAAATCGGTAAGAGAAACAGGGTAAATAAAACCAGCCCGCAAAATTTTTTCAAGAGTCCTACACCAATATTCTAAAGAGATGGTGGGGGTACATGAACAAACGGAACACTTCCAGTTGCTTGGGAACTAGAGGCGAGTTAATTGATGACTTGATGCCGCCCTTATAGGGGAAGGCGACCATGCAAAAGTAAGTAGATACAACTACAACCATAGCGTAAACCCACAGTCTTCCTAGTAAGATATTGTAGTCAAGGGGTTTTTCAACGACCTCAACTTCAATAGTAATAGTTTTTCCCCCTAGTTCGACTTGCAGGTTACTAGGAATTCCACTTGTGCGACAGTCAAGAGCTTTCAAAGTTGTAGGTGATTGTGATAAAGGTGGCGATCCAAGTGACTTTCAACAACTCATAGACATGATACAAGTAGATGCAACTTCATCAATAATATTTTGATGAATAAGGTGATTCAGGAAATTTAATCAATTAAAAAAGATAATTGTGCTGGAAATTGCGGCACATAGCCCGCATGGTTAAAGACTACAAGATTAGAGTCCGTCGGATTGATTCCACCATTTGAAAAAATCAAAGAGTGGTTTTGGGAGGGAAAATTCTGAAGAACCTCAAGCGTTGACATAGCAGAAGGTGATTGTGCCAGATCTTTGAATATGCTATAATTTTGAGTTGCACGAGCTCGAGGGTTGAAAGTCGATTTATGAACGACTCCCTTTGGCAGATTTATTGTTAACTCAGGAATAATAAGCGGTGGAATTGAATCAGAAGAAGTTGAATTCGAAGTATTAGGTTGATCTGTAGCCCGACTATTCGACGACGGAAGAGAATTACCGTAATATTTACTTTGAGTAGACACCAAAACATCATTTTTGGGATTAGTGGAAGATAAAATAAGCACTTGTGAAATAGAAGTGAGATCCGTAGCAACCATATGTGTTTCTGGGTTCAGAAAAGGGTATTTCAGCACTGCATATGCGGGAGAATTCTTAAGAAGTTTCAAGACTTCTAAGCAGTGAGGACAATATTGCATAAAATGCTCCTCATTACATATAAAACATGGGTAATGAGGTTTCCAAGAAGTACCAGGTGTATCAGATGATTTTTCCTGCTGGGGTGAAATTTTGTTTTTCTTATCTTTCCCTTTCTTCTTACTTGTAGGTTGCTTGTCAATTTTTCCCTTGTCAGATGACACGCCATGTATTTCGGAGGAAGACGTAGGATCAAATGAAACAGGGGTTTGATTGGACATAACAAGTGTGGAAATATATGGTCAAATTTCTGGCTGAGTGCTAGCAGAACCAGTCACACCTTCGCTGACATGCAAGTCCTTACCAGATGGAGTAGGATGAATAATAAAATTTGGTCGCGGTGCATTCAAGATATTTTCATAGAGCGTGCCAAATTGAGTATAAATGAAATCCATATACTGGGTACAAGAAATTACTTGCTCTTCAGTGACAACACTGCCTTTTTCCATATCCTCGATGATAGATGGAAACAAGGAATTTAATATATTCAGCTAAAATCTAATCCGGAACAAAGGTTTTAACCATTCGTCGACGACGACGCCACTCATGAATGTGATCTGATATATGAGTAACATTCATATGTTTAAAGTTGGTCAAAAGTTCCGTTTCAGTTTCATATTTGATGGGTAATTGGAAGTGGGTTAGAAAAATAGTGGCTAAAGCCATGAATTTATAGAAAGAAGCTCATGGTAATTCAATATACCACTTTGCAGCCGGACCAGTGAGCGTTCGCTGGAAGAGACGAAGTCTAACAAAATCATCATTCGAGGAGTTTGAGGAACACCATAAATTATAAGTCATAACGTGCGTAGACGGATCTTCTCCAAAGTTTCCATTGAATTTTAGAATATCATAGGGTAATTTATGAGGAATCACCTACCACCAAGGTAAATAATGAATGGGATCATTAGTGAGTTGGTTTAAATTAAGTAACGCCAGCATTGCAACAAACGGAAATTGTCGATTTAGATCGGGTTGAGCGTAACCAGGGTAAGATGGAATTGCTTGAGCAATAGGTTGTTGTGCACCTGTATAAGGAATCTACTGCTGGTAACCCCGATAGGGGTAAGTTTGTTGACCAAACCCTTGATAGGCATGTTGACCAGAACCTGTATAAGCTTGTTGTTGACCAAACCCAACATAGGTTTGTTTACCAAGTACATGATAGGTTTTATATTGTTGGAATTGTTGTTGTGGTTGCCATGGGATTTGATAATATGGTTGTTGCCTGCCAGGATAGGTTGGACCAGGTTGTGAATAAAAGGGACCAGTAGAAGCATGTGACATTACATAAAAGGTTAAACTGGCCTGTGGTTGTGAAATTCCTGATACAGACGATTGTTGTAAACCAGATTCGGAAGACGGATTCTGTAGACCCGAAAATTGAGGGTTAAAGGTTGAAGGACCCGCCTAAGAAGGCTAAGCTATAGCCAAGGAAGTAATAACATGCATAGTAGGTAGAAATTGAATAGTTTGAACTGGTTGATATTGGTACACAATTGTTTGCGGTTGAACATACAAGTTAGGCTTCCATTGACAAACAAACATTCCCACATAATATTGACCTAAAAATGAAGAGTACTGCCATATGGGGCAAACATGGGTTCCCCCCCAACAGATGGAGTATAAGGTATTGAACATAATAACCTTCATATGATGGGAGTCTAGTAGAAACTGGATAATATGGATGGTACTCGGATGGACCAGCCTATTATTGAGCTGATGATGTAAATAAAGGATCAGGCCGTTTAGTACTCGTAAGAGAGGAACTAGATAAAATTCCATATGATGACATGGACAAAGTCCATGGATTAGAGGAGGAACTGGAGTAGGTTCCATTTAAATATTGGTAAAACTATGGGATAGACGAACCACCATAAAGATGAGACTTAGGTGTCGAAGAAAACATCGAAGAGGTAGAAACAATATATCTTGTCGCAGCTGTAAATATGGTATAATCTAGGATGTTGTCTCAACCATGGTTAAATAATCTAGTAAATACCCTAAAGGATCTATGGGAACTTGAGACTGAGCAGGATCAACCTGATCAGTGTGGGTAAAATGAGGAAAATATAGATAAAGATGAATCCCCGACCCAAAATGAGTTGGAGTTGTAGGGGTTGTATCTTCCTGAGGTTCTTCCTCAATGGAAATCAAACTAGGTGGAAGTACTTCACTGCCAGGCCTGAGATAAATTTCATGTGGTAGAATATGCGCTAACGAGGAAGACTCAATAGTTACAAATGACTGAGGATGAGTCAGTTTATTGTATTATGGCAAGGGAACAACTTCTTGTTGTTCAAATTCAGAACAAAGATGTTTTGGTAAAATAATGACAGTTTCTGGATCAAATTCCAGTTAAAAAACTTTGGGTTATGGATTTACCATTTCACTGGATTCAACTTCGGTGTCCTCAGGTAACTGTGAGGGTTCCGTTTCGATGGTAGCAGATAAATCAGGATCGGTAGAAATGACTCAAAACTCGGTACTCAAAGGATCAGATGACTCTGGTAAATTAGATGAAGATGATGCACCAAAGGTTCCAGAGGTACCTGAATCGGTAGGATGAGCTCGCCTTCGCTAACTAGGTGTAGCTTTTGGCGGTAAAGGTGGTTTATTCATTGTCATATGCGAACGGTGGGGAAAGGTTTGATCTTCTTCCATGATTTATAATTGATTTTATTAAAAAATATATAAAAAAGAGGGTAATGCTACGCAAAAGGATTACCAAGAAACTGTGAACTAAAATATACCACCCCAGTAAACCAAGGACTTACGTACGTGCAGGTAATCTCCCTGAATGTTGTGTTCGGTGTACCATAGTGTACAAGGTGTCTGAATCGATTACCTATGGATGGTAAGAAACCTAAAGTTTTCCTCGCAAATATAATCGATGGTACGTGGAGGCCCAATCCATATTAGCTTTGTCTAATGCGAAACCACACAGTGAGAGCATGCCCTTATACTTTTCATACTAGAACACTACCCAATATACTCAAGGTATGTGGACGAGCTCTGATATACTTATGTACGTGGGTTGATGTATCACACTCATAATGTATCGCAGAAAATTAAGGACAACTGCTATGTTTTACGACGTCGAAACACGTCTCTAGCTTAGACCTCTAAATGTTATCGTTAAGTGACAATGTTCCCTTAGGTTAATTGAGATAAATTTTAAGTTGATCTTGCTTTAAAATTTTCCTTTTGGGTTCATTGCATGATGTATTTGAAATTTCTAGAATTCAAAAAATATGATAAGCATTCGTTTTGATTCAATTTCAACAATGAAAACCTTAGCTACAAGGGATATAGCGATCATATTGTAAGCAATCAACGACGATCACATCTAAATGAAAATTCCCTAACTATTCCTATGCAGCACTCACAAACCCTATGTGCAAATGCTTTTTTTTTCTTTTTGATTTATTTTAAGTGTGAATGAATGAAAAACAAACTAAGACACACAAATAATCAATAAATACTTTCCAGAGAAACGAAGACTGGTACGACAAGTCCTCTTTTCGAAAATAAATAACTGATCAAATGTAAAATTTAAAATTTGGAGCTATTTCAAAAATGATAAAGAAAACAAGAAGAAACATTGAACAAACATACATCCAAAGTGAGCAAGGATAGTAGAAGCAATTTGGAATCTAGAGGCAATCAGACACTTGAAAACTCAACAAACAAGACACTGAATTGGATGGAAAAAGAAAAAAAACATGATGAATTTTGGTTGGTCTCAGGAGCAACGCACCCCTGAGTGGGAGAAAGTGCATTGCAGAGCACTGTCTCTAAGGCAACAATGCTTTGAAGCGCACTATGTCAAGACCAACAATGTGTTGGTGCTAGAGAAATCTAAAAATAGGCAAGCAAACACACACATTTTACCAAAACACATTCAAATGGTTGTAATGAAGCAAGTAAAGTCTACTAGATGCTAAAAAACAAGGATAAAACCACCAAGGACGATCAATCGATCCCCAGTATGGTCGCCAACTTATTTTACAGAAATAAAATCTACGAATAGATAAGTTTCCCTAAGTGTGGTGGACGCACTTAGAACAACAGATGAAAGACACTTGACCTTTTCCTTAAGATAAATAGATAAGATAGGAGCACCTTCTTGTGATCCTTTGCTATTCTTCGTCTCCCTTTTGTCATTCCTGTCGCTCTCAATCGAATTGAAATCGTTTGTTTGGTACCTACAATCACTAACAGAAGATAGAAAATGACATAAAGGCATATGATCTATTCATTGCATCGATTGCATTTGAAATTACATATATAAAAGCATGGACACATGTATTAGGAAAGGAACAAATCTCTTTATTATAAGATAGAAGGAGAATTTACAACCAGTTGGATCGGTTTGATGTCAACTCGCTCCAGCTTCAGTCCTATCCTCATCACATCAACAACAGTACTCTAGTAGCATAACATTAATTGCAAACAATACCTCAAAGAGATATAATCTCACCAGCATAACTCTACAAATTCAAACTTTTGCTCCTCTTCGTACTATGATTAGTGCTCAATTTATAGGAAATGAGGGTAGTTTGGCATTAATTGGTCACTGAATGGCTTTTCCATAATTTGATGAGGAAGTTTCCTTGTTTATTGGGATAAAAGGATAAATTATTTAATGGGTTCATGGTGTTCGTATTCGAGGTTATCAAATAGTATGATAGTTGGAAACACTTCTAGAAGCCACTAGAAAGTGGGAAGATTCCCGAAATCCTTTGAACAATTCGCTCCCAGTCGACCAACGCAATGTTAAGTGGGCCTAGGTGTTGTGCAACACTACTTTGCATGGGAGTAAGTGCTCTGCAAAGCACTTACTACAGTACAGGGTGCATTGGTGGCTTAATGGAGCATTTCAGCTGAAATTCAAGCATTGAAACTTTCATGGATAAAAACTAGTAATGGGATGACTTGTTTAAGGCAAGTAGCAACTGCTTTAGAGTATGATATACCATGTTTGCACTGATCTAAGTTTCGAGAGTGATGCCCAAATTGACCTGTAACACCCACCTCCATTGTTCGACCTCCAAATAATCACAAACCAAAAAATTTAAACCAATACAAATTTGACACTTGTCGATCAACCAATTTCCAAGAACAATACAATCACCCTGCCCAATCACATGCCTAGTCAGTGCACAAATTGCTGACTGGGCATACCTGCAACCCATATTAGAAAAAATTTAGTTGTTTGGAAAATCAGTCAGAACACGATATCGAGAGCATACAATACCGGTTTTAAGTGAAACGAGTTGCATTGGATTCAGGGCGACGAGATATTTGTTTTAGCACTGGTTTCAAGCACTTTGAATTTTGAGAATTTTACTGATACACCAGATCACTTGGTCTTGTGATTAAACAACCAATCTATACCCAAAAGTGTAACAACCATGTTGAAAATTCCATGTAATAAAGTTAAAATAATAACCACGTTTGATGGGACATGTATTACAAGATGAATGTTGGGAAATCCATCCTAGTGTGGGTGTTCACATGGTTTATTATGGCTAAGGAAATTTGCAAAGGCTATGGATAAGGCATTAAAGAGGTAAAAAGTATTTTTGGCATATTTATTTATGAAAATAATGGAAATTATGAGAAAAGGGAGATGAAAGGTCACAGGTTGCATGTGAGGAGGAAATTGAAGGAAAATAATGGAAAATAAGTAAAATAGAAGCCTCTTCTGTAAAAAGGATTATGAGGATCAGTAGGTACCTTTCGTGAGTGAATTTTTGGAGATCTCTCATTATTATCTCTCTCTCTCTCTCATACTCTTGGATACTTAGAGTTTTCTTGGATCACTCTTGGAGAGTGTGGATACTTGGTGATTTGGAGAAATAAGGGAAAGGAAGAGCAGGAAATCGCAGGTGGACATTGGGATCAGAAGCTACAATGAAATTTGATTGCAGGTATTGAGTTGCATGTATGTTTTCCTCACTATTATTGGCATGCATGGTGAATGCATGTGTATTTCCTAGCCTTGCCATTTCCTAGACAACCATGGTATTGTAAGTTTAGTTCCATTTATTTTTTTATGGTTGGTTCTCATGATTCCTTTAGATGTTGGGTTGAGTTATTAGTTCCTAGAGCCTTGGTTGGAAAAATTCTATGGAGCTCGGGAACATTTGGGGTCGAGTTACTAGTCCTTGAGCCTTGGTTGGAGAAAACACTCTAGAGCCCTAGAGCAGCTTGGGTGGAGACAAATAGATGATGGTTAATGACGTCTGACTGTGATGTGGAATCACTAATTTTGGGGTTGAGACGGTTTGGTCTATGGAGCCCTAGTTTGGTGTTGATTGATGTGTTTGACAAAGTCCCACATTCATGCTTGGAATATGGAATGGGAGTGATTAGCTCAAGTGAGGCTTGGCTCAGCCAATATATGTTCGGGTGGAACGTGGAAGTCCCATCTCTAGTTGGTTTTTACATTTAGTAATAAAGAGCTTATTCCTTTGGTATTCAGTATGAAAATGTATTGGTTTATGTATGGATTTATTTGTTGTTATATCCATTGTAATTTGTTGTAATTATGTTGGTTATAAGCATGTATTTGATCAATGATGATGTATGGCTATATCTATGTTTCTACATGTAAATCAATGCACAATGTATCTATGGTTAAATAGAATGTATTGTAGCTTATGATGTAGGGGAGAAATGCTTCTTAGGTATTATTAGATTTGTAAAAGACCCCCATGTTAAAATCTGTTGTTTATACCTGTAGATGCGATATTTGTGACATGTTTGAAGACGTTCCTGTCAAGGCTAGGAGAGTACAGATGCATTCCTGATGATGTGATTGCTTCTGTATTTTTTTTTTAATGGTATTTAACCTCTCCTAAAGTTTCATGAATTTTTGGGCAGTGACTTGGGCTATGGGGCTAAAAAGGTGGCATGAATCCCAAAGTTGTAGGCAAAAAACTGACCTTTTGGGGCCCTTGCCATGACCTTGCCAATGCATGTCCATGGATATTGGTTGCTATCCACTCCCTTTCCCTTACATGCCCGAGGCGAAGGCTTAAATTGGTCAAAAATTAGCCCCCCTTCAGGGTTCATGGGTATGGGAGGTTGGGTTACCTCCTGGAGGTGTTGTTGATGCAATATAAGGTATGTTTGTTAGGTTTCCATCGGTTCCACTTCCTCAAGGTCATCTAGGATGTTGAATCTCATATTATTAGCCTCTCATCGCATGTTACCCTGGATGGTTAGTTACTTGGGTAGATGTGGGAAGAGGGTGTTACAGAGTGGTATAGAGCTTGGTTCAACTCTTAGACTGAATGGGTAGTGTTTTGATCATACTTTATGTTGATTGCTTATGTGTTTTAATACCTATGGTGTATGTGTTTGTGCATCTATGTTGTGTTGTCCATGGTGTAGCAGTGTCACCATGGGAGGATTGATGGTGTTGTTGTCAACATGTGGTCCTGTGTGTATGACTAATTATGTGTTGTTCATGTGTGTGTATTGTGCATGCACATTAGCTTACATATTGTTACATGTTGTATATGCATTGTTGGTGTATGCTAGGTCACATATTGGTCATGATCGTGTAGTGTTCGTGTATGCTTACTTGTGTGATGTTGTATGTTGAACATGCATTGGTCATTCACACTTGGTTACATGTCGCTTATGCTTGTGTATGGTTCGTGGTCATGGTTATGCATTAGGTCATGTTGTGTAATTGGTATGGTTATGCATCCATAACTGGAATCCCAATAGACCGATGCTTATGCGCTAGTATACCATGTGTTACAAGTTTATATGCTATTATAATTATGTATATACATGTATTTAGATGATTGGTTGATCTTGTGGGATGTATCCTCCCCAAATTACACTAAGGTACGTTGGTTTATTTATGAATTGGTTTAGCTGAAATATTGTACATTGCAGGAAGAAATCAAAGATGAATAGCAGAATGGTAGACTACATAGATTCTCGATATGATTCATATGAACAGAATGGTATTGGACATTAACCTGATTTGGCAGATACAATGAGAAGCCTAAAGGATGAAATAATGAGTTGTAAGGCATATAATTATAAAATTACACAAGAACATGAAAAGAAAGTAGAGTTTAATGAAACCATCCTTTGAATTTTTTCAGAGTTACAGAAATAGGGGCCACTTAGGATCAGCTATTGGCAGGAGGATGGGACCAATGGAGCATATGGTAGTAGGTATCTTGGTGGTGACAGGTTAGATAAGGATGACACAGTTAAAGATGACATAATTTTGGAAACTCTGGATAGGAGAGGTGATAGACATATGTATTGTTCTAGTTCTGGTTTAGATAAGCATCATGATAGTCATCAGTATCATCCTTATAAGAGGAGTGACAGGGGCTATTTTTTGGATAATTTTAAAAAGGAAAAACCACATACATTTGACAGAGAGATGAAGAAACCACATGATACTGAGGCATGGTTGCTTGGCATGAAGAATTTTTTCAGATCACATGATTACTGAGAAAATATGAAAGCTAGGATAGCTGCATTCAGCCTTAGAGGTAGAGCAGTCATTTTGTGGGAAGATGTGAATAATGTTAGAGCTATTTATAAGGAGGAGTTGACTTGAAGTGATTTTGAATGGATATTCAGGAAGAATTATCTATCAGAGAGATACTACGATGACAGGGAAAAAGAGTTTTATGAGCTGAAGATAGGTTCCATGACATATGAGGAGTATAGTAGCAGGTTCTTGGAGTTACTGCGATATGTGCCTTACCTCAAGGAGGAGAAGGCCAAGATTCAAAGATTTATTAGTGGGCTATCGATTGCATTCAGAGATAAGATTGATTTAGATGAGCCTAGATCATTGGAGGAGGCCATCTGTAAACTCAAGCATTGTTATGAGCAATCAAAGCGCAGATCAGAGGCAAAGCCCGATTGGAAAGGTAATGACAAGAACAAAGGTAAATGGGACAGGAAGCGAGCAAGGCCTTAAGATACAAGAAATAAGGAGAATGTTTCCCGACCTAAGAAGTTCAATACATATGGTAGAGGACAAGGATTTCGGTCGGAGGAACAAAATAAGAGTGAGAATAGGGAGCAAGTGAGGTGTTGGAATTGTGGACGAGATCATCGTAGGAGGTATTTTACACAATATCAGGGTGGTAGGCCATAGATATATAGTGCGCATGAGGCACAAACAGTGGGATATGTCAGGCATAACATTCATCAGATTTATGAAGTTGTGGATAACATGTAGGCAAATCATCACGATTATACCATTCAGATGGACGTTAAGCTTTGTAATCAAGTTGTTTCTATTTTGGTTGACCTTGGATCTAAGAATAGCTATATTAATCCTGACCTAGGGGATAAGTGTGTTTTGAGTAAGGAAATGCATGCTGAATCATGGTTAGTGCAACTAGCCACAAGTACGAAGAAAAGAGTTAACCGTTGGGTAAGATCTTGTGCATTTGATTTAAATGGTATTCCTACAACAACGAACTTGAACATTTTTCCTTTGGGATAATATAGTATGCTATTGGGTATGGATTAGATATATCTCCACAAGACCAAAGTAGATTTCTATGAAAAAGCTATTGAGTGCTTGGATGACAATGGGGAACCGAGAGTTTTCCAGGGAAAGAAGAAAGCCACATCAGTTAGGATGGTGACTGCCATGTAGGCCAAGCACAGTCATAGGAAAGTGTGTGCTATTTGCAGTTCATATCTATAGTGACAAAGGTAAGGAGGTTCGGGATGTAGATTTTTTGAGCAGGTATCCATTTTTTCATCAGTTTTAGGATGTGTTTCCATAAGATATTTCAGAATTGCTGCCACACAGGGAAGTATACTTTTCTATTGAGTTGATGCTAGTGGAAGCTCCAACATCAAAGGCACCTTACATGATGAGTACACCAGAGTTGGTAGAGTTAAAATTGTAGTTGAAGGAAATGTTGGAAAAAATGGTACATTAGGCCAAGTGTATCGCCATGGGGTGCACCAGTGTTTTTCGTGAAGAAGAAAGATGGCAATCTTAGACTATGCATTAACTACATGCAGTTGAACAAAGTGACCATCAAGAATAGGTACCCATTACCGAGGATTGATGATTTGTTCGATCAAGTGAAGGGAGAAAAAATGTTCTCTAAGATCCACTTGGGATTGGGAAATCATCATGTATGTATCAAAGAGAAGGACATCTAAAAGATTACATTCAGTTTTAGGTACTAATGCCCCAACTACATTTATGTGTTTGATGAAAAACGTGTTGCATCCTTATTTGTACAAGTTTGTGATTGTGCTTATTGATGACTTATTGTTGTATTCTAAAAATATGGAAGATCAGGCCGATAATTATGTAACAGTGTTGAATTTGTTGAGAGAGCATCAATTGTATGCTAAGCTTAGCAAATGCAGTTTCTTCCAAACTGAGGTAGACTAGTTGGGACATGTTGTCTCCAAGGAGGGCATTGCAATAGATCCAAAAAAGATAAGGGCCATCATGTAGTGGGTAGCTTCTAAGAGTGTAGATGATGTGAGATAATTCATGGGATTGACAGGCTATTATAGGAGTTTCATCAAGAACTTCTCACAGATTTCTTATCCGATAACATCATTGCAGAGGAAGGGTAAGAATTTTGATTAGATAGAAGAGTGTGAGGCAAGTTTTGAGCAAATTAAGAAGTTAGTGACACATTCTTTAGTGTTAAATATTGAATATCCAGAAAAGGAGTTTGTAGTGTGTACAAATGCTTGCAAGAAAGGAATTAGTGGAGTCCTTATGTAGGATGGACATGTGGTGTGCTATGAGTCACAAAAACTAAATGAGCACGAGCATAACTACCCGACACATGATCTTGAGCTAGGAATGATTATACATGCACTATCTTCTTGGTAGGTGGTTTGTACTTATGAGTTATCACATCGGGTTGAGGTACTTGTTTTATCATCTGAATTTGAATGCTAGGAAAGCTAGATGGTTGGCCATGATTAGTGAGTTTGACTTTGAGATTAGGTACATCAAGGGAAAGGAGAACATGGTCACAGATGCTGTCAGGAGGAAGATACAGGTAAATCACATAGCAACTATGAGCTCTTATGGGACATACTTACAGGATAGGATTTTGCAGACAAGTCATTTGGATCACAGGTATATGGAGATTGTGCACATATTGCAGCAGAGTAGAGGTACAAGAGTTGATACAGGTAAAAGTGTTGTTACAGGTACAAGTCTTGGTACTAGTACATGTGTTGGAATAGGTACATGTACATGTGTTAGTATAGGCATAGGTATAGGTGGCAGTACATGTGCAGGTACAGGTACAGGTTGTGGTACAGGTACAGGTACTAATACGGGAGTAGATGTACAGGATTTGGACTACGGTCTCATAGTAGATGGGTTGGCTAGATTTAGAGATAGGATATATGTACCACAAAACAATGAGCTCAAGAAGGTGATCTTGAGGGTGTTTCATGCGAAACCATATTAAGGTCACCCAGGCTACCACAAGACTTTGAATACAGTGAAGAGATTATACTATTGGTTTAATCTGAAGAAGGATGTGGCAGAGTTTGTAGCCAAATGTTTGGATTATCATATGGTTAAGGAAAAAGTGTAAACATCTAGGTGGATTGCTAAAACTGATTGCAATTCCAGAGTGGAAATGGGAGGTTATTTCCATGGACTTCATCATAGGTTTTCCGAGGAAAATTAGACAACATGATTCCTTCATGGTTTTGGTGGACAAGTTGACCAAGGTTACACATTTCATACCGTTGAATACTACATACTCAGCTAGTGATTTAACAAAGGTTTTTATCATAAACATAGTCAGATTGCATGTTGTTCTGAAGAATATTGTGTCTGACAGGGATGCAAAGTTCATTTCCAAGTTTTGGAAGGAGTTGTTCGCAGGTTTGGGCATCGAGCTTGCCTTCAACATAGTTTATCATCCGTAGACAGATGGACATACTAAGAGGGTCAACAAGATATTGGAGGATATGTTGAGGATGTATGTGATGCATTAGTAGCGTAAGTGGGAAGAGTATCTTCCACTGGTAGATTTCTCCTACAACAACGTGTATCAGGAGTCATTGAGGATAAGTCCATTTGAGGCATTGTATGGGAGGAGTTGCAACACTCCTATCAGTTGGAGTGATCTGGTTAACGTGGTACTAATTGGACCAAATATGTTGGCAGACATGGAACAGGAAATGCAGGTGATCAAGCAGAACTTGAAAGCAGCGCAAGATAGGAAAAAGAGTTATGCAAACATGAACATGTTGTTCAAGGAGTTTCAGGTTGGGGATAATGTGTACTTGTGTATCAAGCCCAAGAAAATCTCCTTTCAGATTGGATCATGTGCCAAGCTGGAACCAAGGTTTTGCGGACCCTTTAGGATCATTGAGAGAATTATAACAATGGCCTATTGACTTGCACTACCTTCCACAGTGAATTTCCATGATGTTTTTCATATATCGTCGCTTAAGAAATATGTTAAATATGTTTCTCATGTTATTGATTGGTCTGTATTGTAGGTGGAGCCAAAAGGAGAGTTCCAGTAGGAACCACAGTGCATTTTGCAGAAAAAGACGCTCATGCTCCGGAATCGAGCAAACAAGAAAGTTAAATCTCAATGGAGGCACTTTGGGCTCGATGAAGCTACATGGGAGATGGGGAATTAGATGTGGGTCATGTATTCTTCCATGTTTTCCAGTTGAGGAAAAGCATTTTTGGTGTGATGTTGGTTTTTGTTTAGCATATGTTTTGGAGATGTTTTGCTATATGTTTGATGTGATGGTTGGATGTATGTACATATGTATATGGATGTAAATACCGCCATGAGATATGTTATAAAACTACAATAAGAGGTATGGTGCCATGTCATTATAGTTTTCATGATTGTTATGATGTCATGCTGGTTTGTTTTCAACAGGGTGATCATTATAAATACTGCATCGAGCTATGTTATAAAGCTCCATGGGAAGTGTGTTTGCTTTTCAGTGGTGTTGCTGAGGTGTATGTGTGAATGAACACCGAGGATGGTGTCCCTCAAGGGGGAGGGTTTTGTAATAGCCCTGGTGAAAATTCCATGTAATAAAGTTAAAATAATAACCACATTTGATGGGACACATATTCCAAGTTGAATGTTGGGAAAAAAATCCTAGTGTGGGTGTTCACTTGGTTTATTATGGCTAAGGAAATCGAAAAAGGCTATGGCTAAGGCATTAAAGAGGAAAAAGTATTCTTGGCACATTTATTTATGAAAATAATGGAAATTAGGAGAAAAGGGAGATGAAAGGTCACAGGTTTCATGTGAAGAGGAAATTGAAGGAAAATAATGGAAAATGAATAAAATAGAGGCCTCATCTATAAAAAGGCTTATGAGGATCAGTTGGTACCTTTGGAGATCTCTCATTATTATCTCTCTCTCTCTGATACTCTTGGATACTTAGAGTTTTATTGAAGCACTCTTGGAGAGTGTGGATAATTGGTGATTTGGAGCAAGAAGGCAAAGGAAGAGCAGGAAAGCATAGGTGGGCATCGGGATCAGTAGCTACAATGGGATTTGATTGCAGGTACGAGTTGCATGTATGTTTTCCTCACTAGTTTTGGCATGCATGGTGTATGCATGTGGATTTCATAGCCTTGAAATTTCTTGGACAACAATGGTATTTTGGGTTTATTTCCATTGATTGTTTTATGGTTGGTTATCATGATTCCTGTATTTTTTGGGTTCAGTCATTAGTTCCTAGAGCCTTAGTTGGAAAAACGCTCTGGAGCCAGAAAACAACTGGGGTTTAGTTACTAGTCTTGGAGCCTTGGTTGGAACAAACACTCTAGAGCCCTGCAACATCTTGGGTGGAGACCATTCCGTTATGGTTAGTGATGTCTGACCGTGAGTTGGAATCATTGGTTTTGGGGTTGAGACGGTTTTGTCTTTGGAGACATGGTTTGGTGTTGATTGATGTGTTTGATAAAGTCCCACACTCATGCTTGGAATATGGCACGAGTGTGATTGGTTGAAGTGAGACTTGGCTCATCCAATCTATGGTCGGGTGGAATGGAAGTCCCATATTCGGTTGGTTTTTACATTCAGTAATGAAGAGATCATTCCTCTGGTATTCGATACAAAAATTCATTGGTTTATGTGTGGATTTATTTGTTATTATATCCATTGTATTTCTTTTGTTATTATGTTGGTTATAAGAATTTATTTGATCAGTGATGATGTATGGTTATATATATGTTTTTACCTGTAAATGAATTCACAATGTATCTATGGTCAAATAGATTGTATTTTAGCTTATGATGTAGGGGAGTAATGCTTCTTAGCTATTATCATATTTGTAAGAGACCCCCATGTTTAAATATGTTGTTTAGACATGTAGAAGCAATTCTTGTGATATGTTTGACGAAATTCCTGTCATGGCTAGGAGAGTCCAGATGAGTTCTTAATGATGTGATTGCTTCTGTACTTTTTTAAAAATTTTATTTAACCTCTCTTAAAATTTCATGAAGATTTGGGCAGTAACCTGGGATATGGGGCTAAAAAGATGGCACAAATCCCGGAGTTGCAAGCACATAACTAACCTTTTGGGAGCTTGGCTACGACCTTGCTAAGGCATGCCAGTGGCTATAGGTTGCTAGCCACTCCCTTACCCTTACATACCCACATCTGAGGCTTAAATTGGTAAAAAATTAGCCCCCCTTTATGGTTCAAGGGTCTCAGAGGTTGGGTTACCTCTTGAAGATGTTGTTGATGTAGTGTAAGGTTTTTTTGTCAGGTTTCCATCAGTTCCACTTCCTCAAGGTCATATAGGAGGTTGAATCTCATATTAGTAGCCTCTTGCCACTTGTTTACCCAAGTTGGATGGTTACTTGGGTAGATGTTGGAAGAGGGTGTTACAAAAAAAATGCTATATGATGCCAAAGGAAGCACATTTAGATATGATGTTGTAGGCATGCCATTAAGATGAAATGCAAAATATCTCACCCAATGATGAACTATTCTCTTGGTCCCTGTAGCCAACTAAAACAACCAAGAGTGTGCATGCAATTCTTTATTCCAACAACACTGATCCACTAGGTCATGACTAAAATAGTTATAATTAGATCCAGGATCAATCAAAATGGAAACAACTTGATTACAAAGACTACCTTCCATCTCAATAATGGATATTTGATAATATTCATTCATGTTATCAAGTGTTTCATAGATCCAAGGAATGATCTAACCAACATCCCCAACTGTCTATGCCTCCTGAGCATTGTAGATTTGTGTTCTCCCACCATGGTACAATAGACAATCCTTCTTGCGATTTTCTTTACCACAAATCCAACACTGCAATGGTACCCTACAATTACCTTTATCCTGCTACTCTCTAAGTTGAGGCTGATGTCCTTTTTAAGATGCATTTAACTTCTTATAAGGAGCCGCATTTTCTATCTCACTTGCATCTTGATATATTCATCACTTCTTGAGCCATTTTCCTTGAGTCTTCTCATTACCCTTCCATTCATGCTTGAAGTCATACTTTTTATTTGAATTCTCATAAAAATGCTTCAACTTCCTGATGGATTCCTCCAATGGAAGAGGCTCATAAAACTCAATCCGGTACTTGAATGCTAATGGAAACCCACTGACGAATCTTTTAATCTTCTCTTTCTCATCCTTAAGATAAGGCACATACCTTAACAACTCCAGAAATTTTGTTGTATATTATTCATGTGTCATGGAACACACCTTGAGCTCATAGAATTCCTTAGCCTTTCCATCATAATACCTCTTGGACATGTACTTTTTTCTAAAGAGTCCTTCAAACTCACCCCAAGCCAGCTTATCTTCTCTAATGTTTTTCACATTCTTCACGTATTCCCACCATATATATGCTTTCCTTTGAGACTGAAGGTGGCTATCTTGGCTTTCATGTTCTATGAGTAGTCATGAAATCTGAAGAATTTCCTCATCTCAAGCTACCATGTTTCTGCATCTTCTAATTTCTTTAAATCTCCATCAAAGTAGGAGGCTTTGATTTCTTGAACTCCTCTAGCAAGTACTCACTCCACCTATGGTGTTGGTGGTGATGATGGTGATGTATCTTGGAAGAAGAAATGTAATAAAACCCGTACATATCAGTCTTACTATTAGGTGTATCCAAAATATTTCCACTCTTCACTATATCCTCCAAGTCCAACCTATGTCTCCTTTGAGACCTGATACCATCTTCCCCATTATTCTTCTCCTCCTGCCTATCTCCATGATTGATCGCAATTTGTCCTTTCTTCTGCAACACCGAAAGGATTTTTACAATCACTGCATTGACTTCTGATTGCTTTTCTTAAGCCCTAGAAAGTCTTTCCTATGCCTGAATTAGCCTGTTATTATATGCCTTTGAACTTCTGAATTTTTCCCTCAGACTCCTTAGTGTATTTTCTAGATAATGAGAGTAATCTTCTCCTTACTACTCAACTGAATTTTCCCATTCCATGGAATTCACATCAGAAATGTAAATGGAGTCATGTGAACTGTATTCCACCATCCCACTCTTTATCTTTGGCCTTTTATTTCCTACAAACATGCCATGTAATATAAACCAAATATAAACATAATCAAAATCATACCTCAATGAATTTTAGGGGAGGTTATTGCATTTGTAGAGGCCAATTC
The DNA here is from genome assembly GCA_034641835.2 of Pinus albicaulis. Lineage (NCBI taxonomy): Eukaryota > Viridiplantae > Streptophyta > Pinopsida > Pinales > Pinaceae > Pinus > Pinus albicaulis. Next base: position 750,010,105 of record CM076582.1, on the reverse strand, counting down.
AGATTGGCACAATACGATATCACAAGCATATCATCTATTACATGAATATCATAACCATAACCATAACAATATATGCATAGTAAACACATAAATAAATGACATGCATGCATAACCATGTGAATTTACCCTAAGGTATAGTGCTACAACATTGCTCTGATACCAACTTCTAACACCGATATCAGAGGAGAGGTTGCAGGGAAATTTTTTTGCATGATACCAACTTGTCACGTCAGTATAAGAGAAGAGGTTCCAGGGAATGAAACTGCTCCGATACTGACCTGTAACCCCCTCTCCCATATTTACCCACTTTAAAAATCTCTCTAGGGTAAACATGAGTTGAGAGTTACTATGCATGACCCACCCTCCAAGATCCAGTTATGGAAGTGGGACCTACAACCCGAAATGTTACTTATACTTCTGAGCAACACCAAATCACCAAGAAGTCAACCCACAACCTTTGATGATAAGATCCTGAGTTGGAACTTCTTTTCCACAAACTTAACACCACAACTGCACCCATAACAAAAAATGCATGCGATTATGAGGCTCCAACGACACCCATAAGCATATCTCCATGTAGTTATGACCCAAATTCCTCTATTTTTTTCCAGCGGTTGCAAGATATGTGCCACTTTTTTAGGGATGGCCTTTAGGCCACTGCCCAAAACTTTCCAAATCAGGGTTAATATTATGAAAAATATAAATAATTAATACTAGGGATAGATATTTCCCAAGACATGCCTAATAGATGATAGACATTTTTTCAAAGATCCGTCGCACTCAGTTCAACAGAGGCCGAGTACATGGCAGCAAGTTTGGCTGCATGCGAGGCTATATGGATGAGGAAGATCCTGGTTGGTTTGTTCGGTTCTGATATTAACATCTGGTACCATCATATCGGAGATTGTGTGCAACAGAGGATCATGTTTCTTTCTTACATTCCTACGGAGGATCAGGATGCAGATATTCTGACGAAGGTGCTCACCAGGAGCAAATTCGAATACCATAGAGACAGGATCGGGGTAGTAGATAATCCCTATATTGTTGAGATGGAGCGTTGAGATTCAACAAGATGATGAGCTTAGTGAAAAGAGTCGCCTTCACTAAGTGGGCCTGCAGGCTATTTTTGGCGTAAAGTCTATTTTTAGACATGTCGATCATATTCTATGAGTTGCAGGATGCTATTTGTGGATGGTTGGTCAAGTTGGAAAAATAGATGGACTTCTATTTTTAGACATATTGGGCAGAGTCTATTTTTAGACTGTTAGTCTAAAAATAGATATGTCGAATATTATTAGCTCCTAATAATATTTGGACTCTAAACATTATCTTATTCTCTTGGAGCACTTCAGTTAAGTGCACAGATGTGGCACAGTAGCTGACAAAAGGAATTACACTATGCCTAAGGGTTTACTAGAGCTATTGCATGGAGGACTTAGTTAGAACTCAAGTGGCAGAGTTTGGTGGAGTTGGAGAAGTAGTTGGTGGAGTTGTATTTAGTTTAACTCAGTTAGACTCACGAGCTAGTTGTATCTAGTCTAACTGAATGATACAGTAGTGAGAGTGGAGTGAATTAATTAGTTAATTAATTCACAAATAATAACTCATTAATCAACTAAAGAATACATCAGTTAACTATAGTGCATGGCAGTTTTAGTGGAGACCAGTGGAGAGATAGGTGAAAGGGAAAGTGTGACTATCAGTTGTGACTATAGTGTTGCATTGATTGCATCCAATACTCAGTGGAGATGCCATTGAGGATTGCGTGAGCAAGGCTGGAGTAATTCAAACTCATTCAAAGTGATTCTTCAGCAGGGATTGCGCAGTAGAGGCAGGATAGCAGGTGGCAAAGATTGGTGCATGGATTTGCAAGATCGGGCCCGATTAGTGTGTAGCGATTGTATTTACTGAGAGCTTGATATGATCAGCTTTGTATGAGGATTGTTACATGATATCTATGACATATATCATATATAGATAGTTGGGGTTTTCAGCTTCAGGCCTTCCCGTTAAACAACTGTGTTAATGTGTGTGAATTTTTATTGTTTCATGTGTGCATTGCAATCTTGATTTAATTTCCGCAGATGATCAATGGTGGAATAGATTCTGTATTTTGCATGAAGTTTAAATAGTGTGAGACCACGAGAATATTGGACATGTAACACATAAGTTATATAATTTCTACATGGTATCAGAGCGATATTGATCATTGGAGGAGATTGTAATTATTGAAGCAGTTGAGTTTTTGTGTTGGTGGAATTTGAATTTGCTGTAATGTTTTCTTGGTGTCAAAGTTGAGCATTCATTGAAATGTCTTTCAATGGATTGCGATTGGAGTATGCCCTTGACGGGAGCTTGAATTACATAGCATGGAAGGATATGATGGAGGCGGTGCTGGATGATAATGGGCTGAAGGAGTTCATCGATAGTGATGTTCCTAAGCTAGGTTCTAGCGATGCAGCTGCAATTGACACATGGAAAAAGAACGTAGCAAAGTGTTGAAGGATTCTGTTGGAAGGTGTGAAGGACCACATTGTGTCCAGCCTTCACGGTAAAGCCACTCCATTTTTAATGTGGAAGGCTTTGACAGATTTGTTCCAAAGAATAAGTGACCAGAGGAAGTTGGCACTTAAAGACAAGCTCAGAAAAATAAAAATGGAGAAAGGCGACAGTATACCAAAATACCTCACGAAGTTTTTCCACTGCAAGGATGAGCTGGGAAGTGTGGGGGTTACTGTTGATGAAGAAGACTTGGTGAGCTTGGCTCTCCTTGGGCTTCCGAAGAGTTGGCATAGCTACGAAGACTTTGTCAATGGATGGGAGAAACTTCCAGGATGGGAGCGACTTTGGTCAGATCTTGTGCAGGAGGAGATAAGGCAGGGTACTAGGGATGGATCTTCATCGAAAAATGAAGATGAAGAAAATTGCGCTTTGGCTGCCAAAGCAAGGAAAGGGAAAGGGAAGAAAAATCCTTCTCAATCCGGTGCGAAAAGCAAGAAGCAGGATTTGTCCAAGGTGAAGTGCTTTCACTGCCACCAGCACGGGCATTTCGCCACTAATTGTCCACAGAAGAAGAAGAATAAGCAGGCTGCTGGATCTGCAGCTGGAGAGGCCTTAGCCTCGCAGTTTGAGCTGGATTTTTCTTTGATTGCATGCTTGGTTTCAAGTGTGATGGGATCGGTGTGGTTTCTTGACAGTGGTGCGTCTTTCCATATGAACGGAGATAAATATTTTTTTAGTGATTTGGAGGAAAAGGATCTTGGAGTGCAAATCGAGATGGGCGATGATGGTAGATACAGTGCGAATAGTATCGGGATCATTTCCTTTGAGAGGGAGTCCGATAAACCTTTCATCTTGAAGGATTTCATGCATGTTCTAAAATTGAAGAAGAATCTGATCTCCGTGGCGATGTTGGAAGACAAGGGTTATGATGTTGTTTTTAGCGAGGGAAAAGCCTTCCTTCGACATAAAACAACTGGTCAAACCAGGATGATAGGGATTCGAGTTAATAATATTTATCAATTGTAGGTAGATGGCTACGTTGTAATGGCAGGAAAAGCAGAAGGAGTGGTGAGCCGAGATGAGGGCGAATTTTGGCATAGGAGATTAGGCCATCTTCACCATGGTGCTTTGAAAATTTTGCAGCAGATTTCTACCAGGCTTCCCAAAGGTACACTTGTGTAGTCAGATCAGTGCAAGGGATGTACTTTGGGAAAATTTGTGAAGACCACTTTTCATGAGAAGGATAGTCGTGCTTCGACAATCCTTGAGAGAATTCACACAGATGTGTGTGGACCTTTCTCAGTTGCTTCAACAACAAAGCACAAGTATTATGTGATATTTGTTGATGACTTTTCTCGTAAGTGCTGGATCTTCTTCATGCAGAAGAAGAGCGAGACATACTCAAAGTTTTGTGAGTTCAAGGTGCTGGTTGAGAAAGAGTCGGGGAAGCAGGTGAAAGCTCTAAGGAGTGATAATGGTGGTGAATACATCTCTGGCGAATTCAAAGACTTCTGTAGCAAAGAAGGAATTCGAAGAGAACTCATAACGCCTCATAACCCACAAGAGAATGGGGTCACGGAGAGAAAGAACATAACGATCGTGGGTATTGCACGGGCGATGTTGCATGATCACGGCCTTCCCATACACTTATTGGTTGAGGCATGCAACACTGCGGTTTATGTGAAAAACCATTTTCCTCATAGAGTACTTGGCATGAGTACACCCGAAGAGGTGTTTTCTGGTAAGAAGCCTGATATTTCTCATTTGAAGATTTTTGGCTCACCTGTTTACATTCATGTGATGAAGGATGTTAGGAAGAAGCTAGATCCGACCGAAGAGGTTGGGATATTTTCGGGGTACATAGAAACACCCCACAATTATCGTGTGTATTTGCCAGATAGTCGGATGACTATCATGCGACGGGATATCAAATTTCATGAGGAGAAAGCCCTGAAGTTGTCGCTTGAGAGGGAGCTACACTTGCATGTAGAGGAGGAGATACTTGTTCCTAAAGATGAGCCTCAAGATATGGATCAGCCACAAGAGGAGGTTCATGGAGTGGAAGAAACCACTAATGCAGCGCCAAACATCAGAGGGTGGAAGTGCACTACAGAAGCTGAGCGACTGAATCTTGATGCAGCGCAGAATGTAGGAGCTCCTACATCATAGCGCAGACAGAGACAGTCACCTAACCGATTTACTGGATACATGGCTCTGATGAGCAAGTGTATCATGATGGAGCCATCCTCTTTTGAGGAAGCTGCAGAGGATCCTGCATGGGTAGATGCCATGGTGGAAGAGTATGATTCGACTGTCAGAAACAGTGCATGGGAGATTGTCCCAAGGCCGGATGGGAAATCAGTGGTATGTTTGAGATGGATATACAAAGTGAAGCAAGCTACTGATGGGAGCGTTGAGAAGTATAAGGAAATATTTTTTGCTCGGGGCTTCTCACAGATCAAGGGGATTGACTATGAAGAAACCTTTGCACCTGTCGCAAGGTATTCTTCCATACGGACCATCCTTGCTCTCTCAGCGCAGATGGGTTGGAACATTCATCAGATGGATGTGAAGACCACGTTCCTCAACGAAATCATTGAGGAGGAGTTGTACATTGAGCAACCTGAAGGATTTGAGATCTTGAGCAGTGAGTCGCATGTCTGCAGGCTCAAAAGAGTGTTGTATGGGCTGAAAAAATCACCTCGTTCTTGGTACACACGGATAGACAGTTATTTCACCGGACTTGGTTTCGCCAAGAGTGAGGCAGATCCAAACCTATACCAGATTATGGTGGAGGGTAAGCTTTTGATCATTGTGCTTTATGTAGATGATTTAATACTAACGGGTAATGAACTGTTGATACATTCATGTAAGGCAGATCTTGAAAAGGAGTTCGAGATGAAGGACTTGGGCTTCCTTCATTATTTCCTAGGATTGGAAATTTGGCAGCGGAAAGGTGAACTGTTTGTGTCTCAAGGAAAGTATGCCCGGGAGATACTGGAGAAGTTTCACATGCAAGGTTGCAAGCGTATCGACACTCCTCTTCCTGGTGGTTGGAGGAAAGAGGATGCTACATTGGCAGAGTTAGTGGATGCCATTGTTTATCGACAGTTTCTTGGTTCGCTCATGTATTTAGTCAATACACGACCAGACATATGCTATGCTGTGAACCAGCTTTCACAAGTGATGGTGAAGCCTACCAATCTCTTTTAGAAGGCAGGCAAGCATGTCTTGAGTTATCTCAGGGGCACATCTGGGTATGGATTGTGGTACAGACAGTCGGATGAGGTGAAGCTGCATGGCTTCACGGATGCAAATTGGGCAGGAAGCCCAACGGAAAGAAAGAGCACATCTGGAGGGATTTTTAGTATCGGATCTACAGCAGTTTCTTGGTACAGCAGGTAACACAGATCCATGGCACTCAGTTCAGCGGAGGCTGAGTACATGGCAGAAAGTTTGGCTTCATGCGAGGCTATATGGATGAGGAAGATCCTGGTCAGTTTTTTTGGTTCTGATATTGACATCCGACACCATCATATCAGAGATTGTGTGCAGCGGATGATCATGTTTCTTTCTTACATTCCTACGGAGGATCAGGATGCAGATATTCTGACGAAGGCACTCACCTAGAGAAAATTCGAATACCATAGAGACAAGATCGGGGTGGCAGATAATCCCTATCTTATTGAGAGGGAGTGTTGAGATTCAACAAGATGATGAGCTTAGTGGGCCCGCAGGCTATTTTTGGCACAAAGTCTATTTTTATACTACGTCTATTTTTAGACATGTTGAACATATTCTATGAGTTACAGGATGCTATTTGTGGATGGTTGGTCAAGTTGGAAAAATAGATGGACTACTATTTTTAGACATATTGGGCGGAGTCTATTTTTAGAATTCCAGTCTAAAAATAGATATGTCGAATATTATTAGCTCTTAATAATATTTGGACTCTAAACATTATCTTATTCTCTTGGAGCACTTCAGTTCATTGCACAGATGTGGCACATCAGCTAACATAAGGAATTACGTTATTCCTGAGGGTTTATTGGAGTTATTGCATGGAGGACTTTAGTTATAACTCATGTGACAGAGTTTGGTGGAGTTGGAGAAGTAGTTGGTGGAGTTGTATTTAGTTTAACTCAGTTAAACTCAGTTGAGCTAGTTGTATCTAGTCTAACTGAATGATACACTAGTGAGAGTGGAGTGAATTAATTAGTTAATTAATTCACAAATAATAACTCATCAATCAACTGAAGAATACATCAGTTTTTTGGAAATACTGAGAGGGGGGGTGAATCAGTATTCCTTTCAATTAGAGCATTAGTTAATCTTCAATTATAATCAATGTTTGTACAATGTTAGAAGCAAACAAGATGAACACAAATGCACACATTTTTTAAGGTGGAAACCCACTCCGGGACAAAAACCACCTAATGCTTTACTAATAATTTTTTAACATTCAACTCCAATTGAAAATAAAGCTCCAACTTCCTAGAATCTAGAAAAACATTCTTCTCTAGCTCCCACTGGATGGACTCTCCAACGCCCGATATTATTTAGTATTCAACTGAATGGATGCCCCAACACCCAATGAGCTACAACTGACCCTAGCACCACCCTACCACCCTATAGAATAATAAAATCATAATGGACTCCCGTACCAGGGAAAATGGTCCACTTTACAATGATATAGAATGATGTAGAAGAAGAAGATATACTAGACCATAACTCCAACTTTGACACAACCACCTAATGATGATCCTAGACCTCCCAAAACTGCCTCTTCAACCCTTGGCAGATAGATACTAGTACAATTTTTACAATAATGTATTTACAATGACTAAGTACAATGATACCTTTACAATGATTGTATGCAGTGCTGCCCACTTGAAGACTTCATATGATGAACTTCTTGCTGCTGTTATGCACCTTGGTTGATTCTCTTGTCATGCTACCCTCTGCTGCACCTTGCTTTGCTTTGTTGCTATAGAAAATCTGGTCCTTTGCAACCCTTGACAACACATGATCTAGCTTTTTCTTTCCTTCTAGGAGCTTGATATTGAATCTGGTGTATCTCTATTATTTCAGATCCTCAATATCTAATTTTTGGTATTATAGTATTCCTCTGAGTCTTCTTTCCAATGCCACAGGTTTGACCCAATTTGGATTCTTCAAGAAAGAGTTATGCATAATCTCTCACAATGCCCTAATTATGGACTGTTTCAGCAGAGCGCACTTGTACGGCGTGCCACGTTTCATTGTTTCTTAATTTGGATCTAAAATTGATAGAGAGAAAAGTAAAGACTATGAAATATCTTCCACTTTTTACATAATTCCAATTCGATACTCAGAGAGAGAGTTATGACGATTTTACCAAGATCACTTCTTTGAGATGAATTTCAGGCTCCTGAAAAAACCCTGACTTCCACAGATAATATCTCCAAAAATATTGCGCACCTTGAACTGAAATTTTTACTGCAGCTTCCTCAGGATTTTGGCTTTGTCTAATAACAATTTCAGCTTCTGAAACTTCATAGAAAAAAATTTAGAGTGAAAATTCCACGATGACTTGTTTCAGATGGCCGAATCCCTTGCATAAGGAGGAAATGAAGATCACAATTTATATGAATGCTTAATTTGAGAGGGGCTTCAACAAGTGAACGTGGGAGGGATTTTAGGAGAATAAAAAAATATTAATTATTACTTTTCAATGACCCATGCCCCAACCCCATGGGGTTTTAGCCCATTAACTGGGGTTACAAACTTCAAACATGAATATCTCTCAAACCGTGAAGAATTACATGGCGTGCCATGTATCAATGGAAAAATCTCGACAAGTAAAAACCATAAAAAACATTATTGACCCAGAATACATTAATTTTGTAGGTCAAAATTCCCATGCAATATTGGGTTAGCCCATGGTGCTACTTGGGTTGACATCAATGACAACCGCTGATCAACAATCTCCCCCTTTGGCATTGATGGAAACACAAGTACTCCCCCTGTGATCATGACACCTCTTCCTACAAAATTCTCTCCCCCCTTGACATCAATGGAAAAGGGTAACTCCCCCTAAAACACAACCATCCTGTGGACCTGTACACACTTCCACTCTTGCTGACACACAATCGTCCTGCAGACCTATATACACTTCCACTCCCCCTGACACACAACCATCCCGTCGACCTATAATCTAATGAGAACTTGGGAGTATCCCAAGCTTTTGACGAAGATATTCAAATGCTTCATGAGGTAAAGGTTTAGTGAATATTTCAGCAATTTTTTCTTTTGTACAGACATACTCAAGTTTGATATTATTTTCAGCGACTTTTTCTCTAACAAAATGATATTTGATCTGAATGTGTTTTTTTTTTGAATGCATGGTAGGATTCTTGGAGATGCTGATGGCACTAGTGTTGTCACAGAATATGGGAATAGGCTCACTGAATTGTACTTGAAGATCTTGCAAAGTTTGTTTCATCCAAAGGACTTGAGTACAACATGATGCTGCTACAATGTCTTCTACTTCCCAGGTAGATAACGAGATTGAAGTTTGCTTTTTTCTCAACCATGATACGAGACAACCACCTAGATAGAATGCTTCTCCACTAGTACTCTTACGATCATCAACGCTTCCTGCCCAATCTGCATCTGTAAAGGATTGAATAATGAGATCGTTACCCTTGGGATACCACAAGCCATATTCTTCTGTGCCCTTTAGATATCGAATAATTCTTTTGACAACAATAATATGTGATTCTTTTGGTGCTGCTTGGAATCTTGCTACTTGTCCAACTGCTTGCATAACATCTGGCTGAGACGCTGTTACATATAGAAGACTACCAATCATAGATCTGTACAAATTCTGGTCCACATCCTTAGATGAGTCATCTATGCTCAATTTGCAACCTGTTACCATTGGAGTAAGGACATGTTTGCAATCTTCCATTTTAAATTTCTTAAGCATTTCCTTGATGTACTTGGCTTGACATATAAATATTCCTTTCTCTTGCTGAGATTTTTGAAGCCCTAAGAAGTATGTCAGCTCACCAAGTAAAGACATCTCAAACTCACTTTGCATCTTTGTAGAAAAGTTCTTACTTAGTCGATCATCATTGCTACCAAATATTTTATCATCCACATATACCTCAACGGTTGTTAAATTATCTTTATCTATTTGTACATAAAGATTGCTATGAACAGTACCTTTCTTGAACCCTTCTTGACGTAGATATCCATCAAGACAAGCATACCATGCTCTGGGAGCTTGCTTGAGACCATATAGAGCTTTCTGTAACTTGCAGACATAGTCTTCTTTTTGTGATAGTAGGAAACCTTCAGGTTGTTCGATGTAAACTTATTCTTCTAATTCTCCATTCAGAAATGCTGACTTAACATCCATTTGGTAGACTTTGATTTTTCTTGAACATGCATAGGCGAGAAACATTCGAATGGCTTCCATTCTGGAAACTGGTGCAAATGTTTCGTCGAAATCAATTCCTTCCACTTGTGCATAGCCTTTGCAAACCAATCTTGCTTTGTTTCTGGTAACCTGCCCATCTTCATTCAATTTGTTCCTGAACACCCATTTAGTCCCAATGAAATTTTTATCTTTTGGTCGTGGAACTAATTCCTAGGTGTTATTCTTCTCAATTTGATCCAATTCTTCATTCATAGCTGCTACCCAATGTTCATTTTGGCTGGCTTCCTCAAAAATACTAGGCTCAAAGGTTGCTAGAAAAGAAACGTGAGCTTGTTGTGATGAATGAAGCTGTCGACATTCATTTATGTCACCAATGATTTGATTTGATGGATGGTTCTTTTGAATCCACTCTTTTTTTCTCCTTGGAGGAGCTTCTTGTTGTTGTTCTGGTATATCTTGATGATCATTGTTTACTTCTTCCTTGTTGATAGTTGCTTCTTGTTCTACAATTTTATCTGTGTCTTTTTCAGCCTCTGTCTCAAGTTTCAAATATTCTAGATCCTCATCATTACTCTCTAGAACACCATCTTCATCAAATGTAACATTTATGCTCTCCACTATCTGTTTTCGTCTTAAATTATGGCATTTATAGGCCTTTCTTTTGCGTGAGTAACCAACAAAGATACCTTCATCAACACGTGATTCAAACTTACCCAAATTTTGATCTTCTCTTTTGATATAACATTTTCTTCCGAAGATTCTGAAATATTTTACATTAGCTAGTTTTCCTTTCCATAATTCATCTGGAGTCTTGTTGCAATTATTTCTGAGAAGACTTCGGTTGATAATGAAGACTGCCATATCAATTGCTTGAAACCATAAATTTTCATCCAATTTTGAGTCCTTCAACATTGTTCTACCCATTTCTTGTACAGTTCTATTCTTTCTTTCAGCAACTCCATTTTGCTGAGGTGTTCGTGTTCTTGAAAATTGCCTTTTTATTCCATTTTCATCACAGTATTGCTGAAATAATTTGGAAGTGAATTCTCCACCATTATCTGATCTTAAACACTTTATTTTAAAATCAATTTCGTTTTAAACCAACTCTTTGTAGATCTTAAAGCACTCAAATGCTTCATATTTTTTCTTTAGGAAACTGACGACTGTCATCCTGGTATAGTCATATATCATTAACATGAAATATAATTCTCCATCTAAGCCTTTTGTTCTCACAGGACCACATAGATCAATATGTATCAATTGCAATGGATGTGATGAAAAGTGTTCTTTTGTTTTAAATTGGAATTTTGTCTGCTTTCCATGCCGACATGCCTCACATAGTGTTTTGGAAGGTTTTGAGATTTTTGACATTTCTCGTACTGCTTCCTTTTTTCTTATCTTGACAAGATTGTCAAAGTTTATGTGACCCATTCGTTTGTGACATAACCAAATTTCGTCTTCTTTAGATAATAGACATGCTTTAGTTGCTTCATCCAGAACATATATGTCGTTTGGAGCTCGACTTGCTGTAGCCACAATTTTACCATACCTGCCTTTCCTAATTTCAAATTTTGTGGAGTTGAATAGCATTGTGTGTCCTTGATCACACATTTGTCCAACACTGAGCAGATTGTGATTCATGTTTTCGACCAATAGAACATTCTTCACTATAACATCTTTTCTTCCGAGAGTGATGGTACCTGATCTTATAACATTTGACGATCCATCATTTCTAAAGGATATGGTTCCATCCTTCTTCTCTTTCAAAGATACAATTTTCTTTCTATCTCCAGTCATATGCGTTGAGCAACGACTGTCAACATACCACACATCTTTATTTTTTTGAGCCTTGAGAGCGAGAGCACAATTATCAGTCTTCTTCTTTTTCCATGTTCATTCATTCTGTGGCTTCGAAGATTCTTTTGAAGGATTTTCAAGTCTGCAGTCTCTGGCTATGTGTCCAAAGTTCTGACATTTGTAACATTCCATATTATTTCTTAAATGTTCAAATCTATTGATGTTTCGTTGAGCCCTGGGAGGTTCGTATTTGAAGAATCTCTTGGAATTGTATTGGTTCCTAGGGTACGTGCGACATTCTACAACTTTATGACCAAATTTTCCACATGAATAACAATAGCCATGAAAAATATGTTGGTACCTTGATGAAAGTCTTCATCGAGGAATCGTCTTCTAAGGATGTGCTTGCGAATCTTGTCCAATGAAGTCTTCATGTATGTCAAATCTCATAGGTTCATTGTATTTTGTTGTAGAAGGTCCTTCTTCTTCTTCTTTGTAACCGAGGCCAGTTCTGTCATTGTAAGATCGTTGATTGTTGATGAGTTCTTCCAATGCTCTTGAGCTATTGGCATACTTTTGGATAGTTTTTCCCTTCTTCACTTCCTTACGCAATGAGACTACTTCGGCTTATAATGCTTCCCTTTATTGGTTGCTTTCTTCCAACTTATTTTGAAGTGACTCTTCAATACATTTGTGTTCTTCAACCTCAATTTTGAGACCTTGAACTTGTTCTTCAAGAGTATTGGAACAGATATTCTCAGCATTGAGCTCTTTTATAAGCTTGATTTCCTCCTCATAAAATTCTTCTATGGTCAACCCTTCTTCTTCATTGTTTGATACTTCTTGTTTATTGTGCTTGGCCATAAACAATACTTTCTCATTGGCTTCTTCTTTGCTGTCACTTTCTTCATTGGATGATGAGCTATCTTCTTTAGAGAGAAATTTCCTTTTGGATCCTTTCTTTTTGCCTTGCTTGTTGAATTTATTAAATCCTTTCTTTCCTTTTGAGTTTCCATCACTTTTGTTCGGACATTTTGCTACGAAATGCCCAACCTCACCACAATTGAAACATATCAATGGAAGTTTACCTTCGAATTTTCCCTTACCAGGTTTTAGTTTTCTCGTAAAGTAAGCATATTCTTCATCTGAAAGACCTTCTCCATCATCTCCCTTTTATTCACACTTGCAGGTGCATGTAATTTCAATTAAAGGTTGTTTGTCCTTATTGGTTTGCTTAGATGCAACGAACATAGTTTCTAGATTTGAAGTACCCTTTTCTTCATCAAGTCTCATTTCATATGCTATGAGAACTCCATGTAATTCTTCCTTGCTGAGTTTGTCCAGATTTGCACTGTATTCTAAGACCAATACCTTTGGGTTGAATATCCCTGGTAATGCTCTAAGAATCTTTCGTATAATAGTCTTCTTGTCAATTGGCTCTCCCAATCCTTCCAGAGTATTGGTTATTTCATCAACGTATTGGAAGTATGCAACAATGTTGCAATCTTCTTTCATTATGAGTTGCTCAAATTTTGCTCTATAGATTTTAAGCTTTGCTTCTTTGACATTTGAGTCTCCTGCATATATATTCTCAAGCTTGTCCCATACATTTTTGGCGGTTTTACAACCCAACACCTTATGATAAGCAGATTCAATAAGTCCACTGATAATAATATTCTTTGCTTTTGCATCATTTACCAAATTATTCTTACCTTGTTCATCCACGGTTGATATAAATCCATTTTGAACAGCGTCCCATACTTCGTAACCTTGCGCTAAGAGATAGACCTCCATTATTCCTTTCCAAAGTGCATAATTATTTTCATTGAATAGAGGTACACCATTCTTGGTATGCTCCATGACCTCCTTCCAGTTGTTAAACTGATATTGAAGGAACCAAGCTCTGAAACCAATTGTTGGAAATACTGAGGGGAGGGGGTGAATTAGTATTCCTTTCAATTAGAGCGTTATTTAATCTTCAATTATTATCAGTGTTTGTACAATGATAGCAGCAAACAAGAGGAACACAAATGCACACAGTTTTTAAGGTGGAAACCCACTCCGGGACAAAAACCTCCTAATGCTTTACTAATAATTCTTTAACATTCAACTCCAATTGAAAATAAAGTTCCAACCTCCTAAAATCTAGAAAAGCATTCTTCTCCAGCTCCCACTGGCATAGTGTATAAGAGTACACCACATAATTCAAGAAGATGGTAATAATTTTGGGTATCTATCCCAAGAACCTAGACGTACTTCTCAATTATCTAAGGGGTCTACATAGCCATCTATGAAAACAAATGATAGTGTTCAAATATAGAGTAGTGGATAGGCTTGTGTGTAGGTGCAATACCCTTAAAACATAGGCTAGAAGAAAGGGCAATTGAGTGGTACAATGAAGTAAGAACATGAAAAAGCTTCCAAAGAAGGGAAGAAGAAGTGGAAAGGGGGGAAGGACAAGAAGATAGTAGCAACAACACGCTAGTACAAATACCCTAGCCACTGCAACCAATGTAACATTGATGGTCACACAGAAGAGAAGTATTGGAAGTTACATCAAAAACTCAACCCAAAGTACCAAAAGGGTACAAAAAAGAAAAATCTCATAGCCATAGATTTTAGAAATTAAGTAGAAAGTAGCCCAAACATGGATAAAAATATTGTTTGTACATTATTGTAGAAGAGGGTTAATATCAGTAGCCTTTAGCAACAAGAAGAGAATGAGATGACCAAACTCTTCCATATAAAGACATAGGTCAAGAAGAAAAAAAGTGATATTATGTTCAACTCAGGATCATATGTGAATCTCATTGTAGCAGAGTTGGTCAACATACTAGAATTGGAGGTTCGAGATCATCCTTGCCCAAATTATTTGGGATGGGTAAATAAGGATGCATAAATTAAGGTAACAAACTAGTGTAAAAAAATTGTTATTGATGTTGATTTTATTGATAAAGTAAAATTAGATGTGGTTCTACTTGAAAAATGTGGAGTTTTGATTGGGTGTCCATATATTGACAAGTAGGATGAAATATTCATGTGAAGAGTCAACTAGTATTACGTAATCAAGGATGTAAACAATGTTACCAACTTAACAAGAACTTTACCAAGTTTTCTTTTTATTGGAGATTGCATCAAATCATGATTTCCATGTTGATTTTGAAAAGTGGTGATGCAACATCAACGTTTTCCATTTGAAAATTAAAAATGCAATATTTTTCAACCATAGCATTCAAAACCAAATATCATAATTATGAAATACATGAAAAGCCATATTGATGTTGAAATTTGGTTACCGGAGGACAGGTGGTTCCCGAAGGCTTTGATCTTTGGCCTAGGGAAAAGTGTCCAAAAGAATTTAATTTTTCTCCTAAAGTGACTTTATAAAGTTATAAAGTAAATCTAATTTAAAAGTGACTTTAAGTGATAAAGTTACTAAAGTCTATTTTTAAAGTGACTTTAATAAAGTCAATGTGAAATTAGAAAGTGAAAAGTGACTTTGGAAATAAATGACTAAGTGGGTCTTTATTAAAGTGGGGTGAATTAAAAAATAGAAAGTGAGATTTAAATGAGCATTTAATCTCAGCCCTATATCTAAAGCTATCTCAGCCATTGGATTTAGGGATTCCCAAAAAGTCACTTAGGGTTAGTTTAAAGGAGGAAAAGGAGGAAAAAGGTCATTCATTCTTTCATGAGCAGATTGAGAGAAGGAGAAGAAGAGAGCAAAGGAGATTTCTGAGCAGTGAGGAGAAGGAGAAGAGAACCTTGACATGCATACCGAGGCAACACTTCAACAAATCCTACAGTAAGGAGAGGCACACATTTCAAGGTAATTTTGGGCATGATTTTCAAGGTAAACTGTACAACAGCTTGGGCACGTATTCCAAGGAGGTCGTACAACAGTTTGGCACAGATTTCGAGGAAAAATTTGCTAATTTTTTGGCATGGTTTTCAAGACAGTCCGTATAGTAAGTTGCTATCCCTGTGCATGAAAACCGAGGCAGAAAACCATACAACATTTATTGTTGTTTCTCTGCACGTAGTTTGAGGAATCCATACAACAACATTTATTGTTGTTTGCATGCCTTTCAAGGAGGCTGTATAGCAGCATTTGATGCTGTAATTTCTGGGCATGAAATTCAAGGAGGTCGTACAATATTTATTGATGTTTCTGTTTTGCTGTTTGCACATTTTTCGAGGCAGTGGTTAAGCACAGAAAACAAGATAAGTTGTGTTTATTACTTGCTGAAATTTTTCTGGGTATTTCTCTCTCACTATAAAAGCATTTATCAGAAATAAGAAGAATCTTTCAAACTGGTTTTCCACAAGAGTTGTAGGGGGTTTTTCCAGGGTCACATTGAGAAAAAATTAGCATGTCTAAAATCTGTGTGTGGCTGATTTATTTTTCTGAGTTTTTATTTCTGCGTTTCAACATTGTGAAATTTCCAGAATTTGTGTTTTTAGAAAATATTTTTTTTCTAGCTTGTTGAATGTATGGCTATGGGAATGGGCATTTAAATTTATGGGAGAAATAAGGAAAAATTGAAAACCAGGGTTGGTTATCAAATTTCTACATGGTATCAAAACTATTTTGCTGAAAAAGGCAGTTTGGGACAGCAAGAAGAAAAATTACAGCAAGTTGATTTTTCACACAGAAATTACAACAAAGTGATTTTTCACATAGAAATCATTACCTTTACCACAACAGTGTTATTTTTAGTTTATTTAGGACAACAAGCATGTATTTAGGCTTGAGGGTGGAGGATAGGTTGGATGGGCATAGTAACTACAGTGTATGGAAGGAGAGAATGCAAAGTATCTTTGAGGAGGCAGAAGTCTGGGATATCATGGTGCATACCGCACAGAACCCTGTTAATGTGCCTATTGATGCTATTAAGTTGGCAGCCTTTAATAAAAAGAATAACAAGGGTAAGAGACTGATTCTAGATGGAATCAAAGACCATTGCATTCCTCATGTGAGAGGAAAGAGATATTCTCATGAGATGTGGACAACATTTACCAATCTCTACCAGAGTACCAATGAGAATAGATAAATGGTCCTAAGGGAGAAGATGAAGACCATTACAATGGGTAAGACTGATAGTGCAGCTGGATATCTCACAAATATTACTAATGTGAGAGATGCATTGGAAGCAGTTAGAGAGGTCATTCCACCCACTGAGTTGGTGCGGATTGCAGTGAACGACCTTCCCAGTTCATGGTTGAACTTTGCTAATGGGGTTTGTGCATGTGAGATCCTTCCCTCTTGGGAGAGGTTCTAGGATGATTGCATATAGACAGAAATCAGAAAGAGCCGGCTTGGGGTAGCCAAACCAGTTGAGCAGGATGAGGATGTAGCACTATTGGCAGGAGGCAAGAAAGGCAAGGGAAAGAAGCAAGATTCAACAAATGGTGGTGGGGGAAAAGGAAAAGGTAAAGGTAAACATGGGAGCACACAGAAGGAATGTTCCAAGGTGAAGTGTTGGAATTATCAGAGGATGGGACACTATGTAGTTGTGTGTTGGGAGAAGAAGAAGAAGGGGAAGAACCAGAGCATGGTAGCATCAGCAAAGGTAGAGGTCTTTATGAATAGCTTTGACCGGGAGTTTGGGTTTATTGCTTGTGAGTCCACTAGTGCAGAATCACCTGCCATGGAGGTTGAGAGGGAGTGTGCATTTCCCTCCACTAACGAAGCATATTCAGGTATCTGGTATGTTGACAGTGGGGCTTCACGTCATATGACAGGATTCCATGAGTACTTCTCAGAGCTTTCAGAGAGTGGCACTGATATAGAGGTAGTACTCGGAGATGACAGCGTTGTTAGAGAAGTCAATGTGGGGACATTGACATTTTATAGGGAACCCAAACCTCCCTTGAAGGTGTCAAATGTTCTATATGTGCCAGGGATGAGGAAGAACCTCATATCCGTCTCAACATTAGAGGACAGAGGATATGAGATATTGTTAAGGAGAGGATAGGTGTTGATATATCCCAGGGGCGCTCCAACTGATTTAGCTAGAGTGATAGGTGTACGCCATGCAAAGGTATATAAGTTTTCATTTCAGCCCATTTTGGCATTGAGTAGTAGTACCGACATCATAGCTAGCAGTTCAGAGCTGTGTGAGATTTGGCACCGCAGGATGGGGCACATGTATCATGGAGCCTTGAGGACATTGTGGGAGATCACTACAGGTGTGCCAGATTTCAGTACTGATCACTTTGATACATGTAGAGGATGTGCTATGGGCAAGTTTTCCAAATCCCCTTTTCCCAACAGTGACAACAGATTGACTGGGATACTTGATTTGATTCATTCCGATGTGAGCGGTCAGATGTCTCATGTTTCCTTGATTGGATATGAGTATTATGTATTATTCATTGATGATCACTCCAGGAGGACCTAGATTTATTTCTTGAAGACCAAGAGTGAGGTCTTCAAGTGGTTTTAGGAGTTCAGAGCTCTTGTGGAGACTCAGACAGGTCGGAAGATCAAGTCCCTAAGGTCGGACAATGGAGGATAATACACCCTTGGTAAGTTTGTTGATTATTGTGTGGAGGCAGGCATTAGGAGGGAGTTCATAGTTCCTTACAACCCCCAACAGAATGGGGTTGTGGAGAGGAAGAACAGATCCATCATAGGGGCTGCCAAAGCCATGCTACATGATCAAGGGTTACCATTGTTTTTGTGGGCAGAGGCCTGCAACACTTCTGTATATTTGTAGAATAGGAGTCCGCATCGTGCCTTGGGGCATGTGACTCCGGAGGAGGATTTTTATGGGAAGAAGCCTCATGTTGGTCATCTTCGTATCTTTGGGTGTATTGCATACTCCTACGTACCCAACGAGAAGAGGAAAAAACTAGAGCCCACCATAGAGAAGGGTGTCTTTGTGGGATAGAGTGAGACCTCGAAGGCCTTTCTAATTTATATTCCCGCACAGAGGAGAGTTGTTGTCAGACGAGATGTGAAATTCGAGGAGGACAGGGCCTTTAGGAGGTCACGGGAGTTAGATTATCTGGATCAGCCAGACCCTCAGGAGCAGCTAAGTCAGTCGCAGGGATCTAGTGAGCAGGGATTAGGAGGATCCAGAGGTACATCGATTATGGTGTCAAGTCCATCAGTGAGCAGTGGCTCACAGAGTCAGAGGGGTGGTGCTTCGGGAAAAATGCAGAGCAGTTCACTAGGGAGTCCACTGATGGTCAGTTCACACGGTACTTCAGTGTCTACAGGTTTAGGTTTAGGCAAGAGGACAATAGACAGATAGTCAAGAGTTCAGGCTCCTGATGAGGAGGAGGAGTTTCATTCACTAGTGGGAGAAGTGTGCTCAGGGAAGAGGAAGCCCAAGTGGCTTCAGGATACCTTGAGAGTGGCCACATCTATTGCTGGGTCCAAGAGGCCGGTCAGAGAGAGCATACCACTTGATAGGTTCTGTAGTTATATTGCAATGGTTTCCAACATCCTTGACTCCGAGCCTTCTAGCTATGAGGAGGCAGCTAGCCAGCAGGTCTGGAGAAAGGCCAGATAGGAGGAGTATTCTTCTATCATGAAGAATGATGTTTGGGAGGTGGTGCCAAGGCCTGAGGGTAAATCCGTGGTTACTTCCAGATGGATTTACAAGGTAAAGCATGCTGCAGATGGAAGAATTGAGAAATTCAAAGCAAGGTTTGTGGCTAGAGGGTTCTCCCAGGTAGAGGGAGTTGATTATGAGGAGACCTTCACTCCCGTGGCTCGATATAATTCAATTCGCTTCATCATATCGACAGTAGCAGAGATGGGTTGGAAGATCCACCAGATGGATGTGAAGACCGCATTTCTCAATGGCTTCATACAAGAGGAGGTGTACATTGAGCAGCCACAGGGCTTTGAGGTGCATGGGACGGAGTCCCATGTGTGCAGACTAAATAAGGCCCTTTATGGCCTGAAGCAAGCTCCTAGAGCTTGGTACTCCAGGACAGATACATACTTGTAGGAGATGGGTTTCACAAAGAGTGATGTAGATATGAACCTATAATTCATTGTGATTAGTGAGGAGCCTCTGATTCTGGTGTTGTATGTGGATGACTTGGTCATTAACGGTGCAGAGATCCTCATAGAGAACTGCAAGAGAAATCTTGCATTGGAGTTTGAGATGAAGGACATTGGCTTGATGCATTACTTTTTGGGTTTGGAGGTGTGGCAGAAGGAGGGGCATTTCTTCCTGGGGCAGGGGAAGTATATTGTGGACATCCTTGGTAGATTCCACATGGAGGATTGTAGACCCATGTCGACACCGATGATCACCAACTGGAAGAAGCTCCACGCTTCAGATTCCGAGTTGGTGGACCCCACATTGTATAGACAACTGATTGGTTCCTTGATGTATTTAGTCAACACTAGACCGGATACATGTTTTGTAGTCAACTCGATGAGCCAGTTCATGTGTGAGCCCAAGAGGGTGCACTCGGTTTCTACAAAACACATTTTGCAGTACTTGCAGGGGAAAGTGGATTATGGTCTGTATTATAGGCAGGGGGATGGAGTGAGAATGGTAGGTTACACTGATTTTGACTGGGCAGGTTGTGCTTCTGATAGGAAGAGCACTTCAGGGTGTTTTTTTGGGTTGGGTTCGGCAGTGGTGTTGTGGTTCAGCCGGAAGCAACAGTCTGTAGCATTGAGTTCAGCGGAAGCAGAGTACATGGCAGCTAGTCTAGCTAGTTGTGAGGCCGTCTAGCTTCGCAAGATGTTGTTTGGCTTATTTGGTCAGCTGTTGAGACCTTCAGTGATATACTGTGATAATCAGAGTTGCGTTAAACTCACGGAGAATCCAGTATTTCATGACAGGTCAAAGCATATCGGGATCAAATATCATTTCACAGTGACTGCGTTAAGAAGGGAGCTGTGAAGCTTGAGTATATTCCCACTAATGAGTAGGTTGCAGATATTCTTACCAAAGCCTTACCATGGGGCAAGCATGTCTACTTCAAAGACAAGATGGGTGTGGTGAGGAACACCTTCCTCGGTAAGAGGGAGTGTTGAAATTTGGTTACTGGAGGACAGGTGGTTCCCTAAGGCTTTGATCTTTGGCCTAGGGAAAAGTGTCCAAAAGAATTTATTTTTTCTCTTAAAGTGACTTTATAAAGTTATAAAGTCAAATATAATTTAAAAGTGACTTTAAGTGATAAAGTTACTAAAGTCTAATTTTAAAGTGATTTTAATAAAGTCAATGTGAAATTAGAAAGTGAAAAGTGACTTTGGAAAGAAATGACTAATGGGTCTTTATTAAGGTGGGGTGAATTAAAAAATAGAAAGTGAGATTTAAATGAGCATTTAATCCCAACCCTAGATCTAAAGCTATCTTAGCCATTGGATTTAGGGATTCCTCAAAAGTCACATAGGGTTAGGTTAAAGGAGGAAAATGAGGGAAAAGGTCATTCATTCTTTCATGAGTGGATTAAGAGAAGGAGAAGAAGAGAGTAAAGGAGATTTCTGAGCAGTGAGGAGAAGGAAAAGAGAACCTTGGCATGCATACCGAGGCAACACTTCAGTAAATCCGTACAACAAGGAGAGGCACACAGTTCAAGGAAGTTTTGGGCACGAGTTTCAAGGAAAACTGTATAGCAGCTTGGGCACGTATTCCAAGGATTTCGTACAACATTTTGGCACAGATTTCAAGTAGTTTGCTGATTTTTTGGGATGGTTTTCAAGATAGTCCATATAGTAAGTTGTTGTCCTTGTGCACGAAAATCGAGACAGAAAACCGTATAGCATTTATTGATGTTTCTCTGCACGCAGTTTGAGGAATCCGTACAACAACATTTATTTATGTTTGCATGCTTTTCAAGGAGGTTGTACAGTAGCATTTGATGCTGTAATTTCTGGGCATGAAATTCAAGGAGGTCGTACAACATTTATTGCTGTTTCTGTTTTGTTGTTTGCACATTTCTGAGGCGATGGTTAAGCACATAAAACTAGATAAGTTGTATTTATTACTTGCTGAAATTTTTCTGAGTATTTCTCTCTCACTGTAAAAGCATTTATCAGAAATAAGAAGAAGATTTCGAACTAGTTTTCCATAAGAGTTGTAGGGGGTTTTTCCAAGGTCACATTGACCAAAAATCAGCGTGTCTAAAATTTGTGTGTGGCTGATTTATTTTTCTGAGTTTTTATTTCAGCATTGTGAAATTTCCAAAATTTTTGTTTTCAGAAAATATTTATTTTTCCAGCTTGTTGAATGTATGGCTATGGGAATGGGCATTTAACTTTCTGGGAGAAATAAGGAGAAACTAACAAACGGGGTTGGTTATCAAATTTCTACAATTGAAATGAAAAAGTGGTGACATGTGACCACCGCTCTTGTTTTTCAAGGTTAAAAATCAAACATATTTTAGTCATGGCATTAAATACCAAATACCATGATTAGAAAGACATAAAAACCACGTTGAAGTGCAAAAGTGGTGATGTAGCATCACCACCCCCTCTCTTTTTTTTCAGGGTTAAAATTCAAAAAAAAATCGAACATTGCATTAAAGACTAAATATCATGAATACAAAAAACCATAAAATTCAACACTTAAAGTTTGTCTACGTAGAACAATTTTTTTTTATTTTTTTTGGGGTTGGGGGGGGGGGGGTTAAATTACTAAATAATTGATATTATGTCCTTGACCAACCCTAAAGTCGACTACATATTTAAAGGTGGTTGTTGGAGGAGCTAGTCAGTTTAACCGACTAGTCTGATGAAAACGACTAACTAGCCCAAGTCAAGTCGATGGTTTGTAATGTAATGAAAGGATAAATAATGACAAATTGAGCATCATGTTTGGTTGGACAGTTAGACTAGCATAATTGTCCTGACAATCTATATATACATTTGTTTGCATAACAATGTAACAATTCAATTCAACATATAATAAAGTATATATCTATGTTCTTCCTCTCGTTCTCCATTACTTTGTTTCTCGTACCTTTATCTATGCTTGTTGTCTAATTAATCAATGTCTATCTGCTGGTAACAATGTATTATTTTTACTAGATTACAACAGTGGTACACAATTTTTCTTTAATTATTAATTTTTTAAACAATTTACATTAAAAAAATTTAGAAATAAATTTTATAAGCGAGAAAAATCAATTAAAAAAAAATTGTATTCTAAAAAAATACTAAAATTCACTTTTTTTTTTATAAAGGAGAAAAACTATTTCTTTTTAAGGAGAAAAACACACACACACACACACACACACATATATTCAAAAAGGAAAGAAAACCTTCAAAATTACCATATATATAATTAAAAGATAAAAATAAAAATAAAATAATATATATATATATACACACAGACACACAAAAATTAAAAATTAAATAAAAGTAAATATATTTAGGAAAATATTGAAGATTAAAATTTATTATTAAAATAAAATAAAAGTACATGGGGCATAGAATAGATGGTGATGGGATGTACTATTAAGTCATTCTGTGATGTGATGGTAACTGATTCAAAACTTTGTGGGAAAAAATCTATACCTGTTAAGAGTTGGTGTGGCCCAAGTTGGATGTGATCATTGGGTGTTTTTGACGGCGTAGATGCCCCTAGGTCATGGTTTCTCATGCTACAGGTCAATCCTGAAGTAATCTCTAGATAACTCTGACAACTTGACAAACAAAAACAATTAAAATTAAAAACATAATCCAAATAAATAACCAAA
Organism: Pinus albicaulis; assembly: GCA_034641835.2. Classification (NCBI taxonomy): domain Eukaryota; kingdom Viridiplantae; phylum Streptophyta; class Pinopsida; order Pinales; family Pinaceae; genus Pinus; species Pinus albicaulis. The sequence goes on along the minus strand of CM076582.1, from coordinate 749,986,701 downwards.
TAAAAAAATGGCTAAAAGAAATGATTCTTATATAGCATTTGAAGTGTGTAAGTGGGGTAAGGTGATGTCATTTCCAAGCATCACCCATCCACCAATGTGACTGCCATGTTAGTCGCCATACATTTTACTCGCATGGGAAAAGGGGTGATGCCTGATTTTTCCCTCCCCCACTTACACACTCCACATGCTATATAAGCATTTTTTCTTTTAACTATCAATATTTTTTTTAAAGGGGCATGTTTTGTTGGGTGGGGGTTGGTTATGATTTTAAATTTTTATTATATATATATATATATATATATATATATATATATATATATTTACGATTTTTATTTATTTATTTTTTGACTTTTTAGATTTTTAGTATTTTTTCTAAATTTTAAAATTAATGTGTTAATTTTTTTTTTCAATTTTTTTCAATTTTTTTGTTAATTTTTTAAATATGTGTGTTTAATTTTTAATTATTTGTGTTATGTACCTTAGACAAGGTGATGAACTGTATGATGTGCACCCACCCTTGGGGGGGATGTGGCACCTACCCCTGGTGGAGATTAATGTATGATGTGCGCAATCCCAATGAAACCTGTGTGTATTTAAGGAATGAAGGGTGGAGTGGAGGTTGCAGAATGTGGATGGAGTGATAATTTGGTGTGAACATGTAAGGTCAAAGGTTGGCATCATGGAAGTTACTATGTTAAATCGATGGAAAATTGATCTATCGTCTCTAAGTTACTAGCAGTAACCAAGATATTTTCTTCGGTTGATGTTAGCAGAGTTGCATGAAAGAGCATGTAAAAACCATATGTGAAAATTAATAAAAAAAAAAAAAACAATGGAACAAAAAATACAACTAGAAAAATAACCCCGACCACATACTATGAACTGGTTTTTACATAGTATGTAAAAAACTATGTATAAAAATCCTTTAATAAGTTCTTGTATACTCAGCCTTAATATCATACTTGATATTTTGGGTATTTTTTTCTTTTCTGTCAACTGGTGTATCTTGTTTGGAAATGAACTGGATGTATACAAAAGAATGTTATTAAGGCATCTTGTCTATAAGAATATTGGTGTGATCAACAACAAAAATTATTCCATTCTTGGGTATTTTCTTTCATTTGTACCTCTGTATGTGCTATCGAATTGAAGAGAATGGAGCAATAATATTAGCTCGGGTCATCCAAGATGTCCGAGACAATGGAGTTTGAAAGAAATGCCAGGCGAAATTATGAAATTTCCCCTCCGCATTATAACGGCTTTGCCATTAGCTTAACTTAATTCATTTTAAATAACGAGGTGCTTTAGCAGCCCTCTCATTATTTTATTCCCAGAGCATCCAACGGCCAAACAGGGTTGGTGGAAATTCCGAACCGATTTTTACCGTCCAATGTGGCAAGGTAAAAATACTAAAAATAACGGCTTATGGTTTTATTAAAAACCATATGTGAAAATTAATAAAAAAAAAAAAACAATGGAACAAAAAATACAACTAGAAAAATAACCCCGACCACATACTATGAACTGGTTTTTACATAGTATGTAAAAAACTATGTATAAAAATCCTTTAATAAGTTCTTGTATACTCAGCCTTAATATCATACTTGATATTTTGGGTATTTTTTTCTTTTCTGTAACCTTAAAGGATTACAGAACAATACAAACTAGAAAAACCATATGTGAAAATTAATAAAAAAAAAAAAACAATGGAAATTCCCATAGCATCCAACGGCCAAACAGGGTTGGTGGAAATTCGGAACTGATTTTTACCGTCCAATGTGGCAAGGTAAAAATACTAAAAATGACGGCTTATGGTTTTATTAAAAACCATATGTGAAAATTAATAAAAAAAAAAAACAATGGAACAAAAAATACAACTAGAAAAATAACCCCGACCACATACTATGAACTGGTTTTTACATAGTATGTAAAAAACTATGTATAAAAATCCTTTAATAAGTTCTTGTATACTCAACCTTAATATCATACTTGATATTTTGGGTATTTTTTTTTTTTTTTTTAGGGTATTTTCTAAGTCATATTCTCTCAATGTGACCTTTGTTTCTGCGCTAGGCTTAATAGCCTTGTGCTTCTTCCTGAGCCCTTTGGGAGGTTCATTGGTGCATTTGATACCGTGTGGAGACGACATATATTTGCCACCAAGCCCTTCAAGTCCCTGATTCTTCTACGAATCTTTCTTTGTCCCCATGGTAGCATCTGAAGGTATTTATTGGTTCGTGCTCTCCTTTGTAGCATGTACCTCGGGTTCCATCATTATGTCAGGCGGAATATTATCCTTTTGGGTTGCACTTTGGCCGGATGTAAAAACCATATGTGAAAAAAACCATATGTGAAAAAAACCATGATGTAAAAACCATATGTGAAAATAATTAAAGAATAAAAAACATAAAAGAGACCATCAAGACAATGCACACAATGCTTGATAATGGAGTTCTTCTAATGTGGACTATGTCTTCAGGCCCTGCTTCAATAGTGGGGAGGTTACTTCATTCATCTCATCAAAAGAAAGAAAAATACATGGAAAAATACATCATTATACCTTCATTCTTGGTAGTGAATTAAAATTTTGCTACTTAGATGAGAGGAATAACATCACCAACGATTTCGTCTCGTCCTCTAGATAATTTTGACTGTTGTTAAGATAAATCCCCTCTGTGGACAAAGGCAGTCTCTCTAGCCCTAGAGTGGGTCTAGCAACATGAGATTCTTTCTAATGCAAAGATATCTTAGCTAATGTTTACAATGCAACAAGGAAAGAGACATAAATACCTTTTCCCAATGCTACACTTGAGTCTGTTGATGATGACCTTGATCCACGATCCTTATAGACCCACTACCTGCTATGGATGGCACACAAATACCTGTGGATGATCAAGAGACAACAACAAACGTAATACAATACATAATAAACGTAAACATTAGCTATCTAATAGATCAAGGAGTACAAGAATATTTGCACAAACATTTAGAAAAATATAGAAATAAAACATCAGATGTTTTTATTTATAAATATAAAAGGAAGAGCTTACAACCCAGGCCTTGATGTTGGAGGCCTCCTTTGGTGAAAATATAAGTCCTTCATTGAAGCTCTAAAGTATTCCTTGTCCCAAACACTTAGGTGTTATTACAATGCTAGGATGCAAGGGAATGAGAGTTCAAACTAGCCCGACAATGACCAACCAAGCTCTAATATTGTTGGGATGAGGGATGTGAATTTATAGGAAGGGAGAAGAGGTTGGGAGCCTAGGAAATGAGAAGGAAAGCCCACTTTCTAAGGGATAAAGCCCCCATGGGTGAGATCAAAGCTCTAAAATTAGAGAGCTTGACTCTGTCACCACCATTTAACAACCAACCTGTCACCTTGAAACTTCTACAGGTCGAAGCTTCTCCATTTGAGGAAACACTGCCAAAAAGGGATCAACGTGTTTTTCCAAGAAATAATGGCACTAGTAGCACTAAGCGAGAACTATGAATATGACATTAGTGTGAGCATGATACCAAGAAAAGCACTAACCCTGGAAACTAGGAATTTGACCAAGTTTCTTCAGCAATATTCCAAGGAAGTTTTCTTTGGATCTTCTTGGGATGTCTTAACATATTTCTTCATGGTGGAAACATTACATAGGATCTATCATGGGGCATTTCAGGATCAAGGACGGGAAAATGAGCATGGTGACAAATTACTCTATAACAGATGCCCCCTAAAGCATGAAGGTAGAATAGGGAGTGATGGTTGAAATGCTTTATGAACCAAGACAAAGAGCTCATACCACCTCTAGAAAACATTTCGAACCAAACATATTACAATATATGACATCCTTGGTATGAATATGCCTAATCACATAAATTTGCACTAGGCATCGAATAACACATGAACCCATGGCATGGTTGCAGCCATCCGCCTAAAGAGATCATTGAAATGGATCTACGGTATGGACACAACCATCTGTATAGATAGGATCATGTATACAATCATGAATACTTAATAACTCCCCGCAGCCTGGATAAAAAATCAGATGTGACCCACCTCTGGAAAACCTGTCAAACCAAACATATTACAATATATGACATCTATGGTATGAAAATTCCTAATCACATAAATTTTCACTAGGCATCAAATAACACATGAACCCACAACATGGTTGCAGCCATCCGTCTAAAGAGATCATAGAAATGGATGTGCGGTATGGACGCAACCATCCATATAGATAGGATAATGTATACAATCATGAATACTCAATAACTCCTCGCACCTGGATGGAAAAATAGATGTGACCTAGGGCCTTCACCGTGATCTCAATCAACCCAATGTACGAATCTAGCCATGTGAATGAATGTGTTGGTTTTGAACATGGTAGAAACCACCTGATATCTGGTCAATGATGAAAATCGTTAATAAGCACGAGAGAGACCACCAATAATGAAAATGGACCTCAAGGTACAACAACACAACTTACAAGTGTGAATGAATGTGTTGATGTCGAACACTTGAAAAATCATTTGATAAAAGGCCAATGATTTGAACTTTTCATCGAATAAGAAGAAATTTCCATTGAGGAATGCAAGCTCCAAGGTACTGAAAAGACTTTCCTAAATCACCTTCTCGGATAATGAGCTGAAGTCGATAGGAAGTGATTCGTCGAAGGAGGGCCATTATGAGTCCCACATCATCGACACGAAATAAAATATATCTTAATATGATAGAAGTGATTCAGGATTGTAACAGAGGAGGTTAGATAATCAAAGGATGTTTGAAAAAAAGGAATTCAAATGAACATATTGGCAACACAACTCCGGAGTGTGGAAACATTTGACTCAAATAGGATCAGAGGCCATGTTGACAAAAATTGGTAATCAAATGAGAGGCAAATGGATTTCCTAAACCCATGGAGGCAAAGTGATGAATGTAGAATATCCCCAAGATGACACGAAATGCAGATGAGTGTCATGTTCAAGAGTGACAAGCTTCCCAAAAAATAGATAGGATGTCCACTTTCAATTTTCCCCCATTATTTATAATGAGTAACAATTTATTTTTTATATCCAACGTGAAGAGGACAACATATATTGAGCATGTAAGTTCATTCTTCCAATGAATCCATCCTAGAAAGTTTAACGAGCCCTAGGAAGGAGGAACTTGGTCTTGTCATGGTGACAAGTATTTCGCCGTTTAATCTTTAACAAGTCCAACGAAAGGGTAAATCGATAAATTTTCATGTTTAGGGAGTTTGAAAAGAAACAAAAATGAAACTCCATCATGTCCCTTTTTGTAAATCGTCTCTCGAATCTGAAAAGGTAGAAAAAAATATATTCGAGAGAACCTCTTGACCATGTTCGATCAAGGTATTCCTTTTTCGTAAATAGTAAATATCAGCTTGAAAAATGGGTAAACGTATACTGATACCACATCAATTCATTTAATTTAATGAGTTCTAAATGAAAAGTACTTGGAAATATTTTCATTTTTCGAGAGTCAGAAAAGAGTTGAAAGATGACTCCTCCTGGAGGAACAAGTGGTATAAAGGGTAGAAATTGGTTCTGGTGATGATGGAACTACTCAAAACATGTAAAGTTCAAGAGGCTGGCTAACAAGACCAGTCATTGCAGCGGTTCCCTAGGAAAGGGTAAAACAACCAAGTGAGAGTGTATGATTAGCCAAGTATATGGTTACGGTGAAATGAGAAAACCAAGGCTCGTATGGAAAAAGAGGTAGATAAAAGGAAATCAAGAGAGGTTTAAATGAGGATGGTTTCATTTTTTTACACAAGCTTAAAACATGGGAAACTATGCTTGAAATTGGTTGGATTTTTCACAAGCTTGAAATAGAGACAAAATATGCTTGAAATAAGTTTGCATGCCCCCAACATGGTGATTAAATTCGAGCTACATGCCCCCTGAGCTTCAGTTCATTCACCTAAGTAGACTACTGGTTACTAACAGGTGGATGGAATGAAGGTTCATTTACGAGATTAAGTGAAAGAATCAACTGGGATTTTACGAGATCTAACCAATGAATCAAATTTAAAGGGGATTTGTTTCATTTTTTAACGAGGTTGGCACAATAAAAGAACTATCCTCATGACATCTTGTTTCATTTTTTAATGGGCTTGACACAACACAAAGAACTTTGCTTTGAAGAGATTGATTCATTTGTTAAGGAGCTTGACACAAGAAAAGGAGCTCTGCTCCAAAGAGTTGATCATGGCCCATAAAATATCATGGCTTCCAAGAGATTATCATCAGATGGGAGAACAACAATTAGAAATCAGGGTCCAATGCCTCCAGTACACAGTGCACTATATCACTAACTAGATCATCAGTAGACGTGGGCATGGAACATGTTTCCACATAATTAACTTGTGGTGAGGATGAGACCACTTTAATGTAAGGACCATTTAGGGATGATGGTTTATTGGGAGCCAAATTAGAATTAATGAACGAAATCTGCTCAATGGTCACAATTCTTCCTTCATGTGGAAAACACATCACACGAAAGAGAGAAGAGACAAGAGCTCCCATGACATAAGTATAGTCATGCCCAAGGAGTAAGTTAAAGTCCAAAGGGCCTTGGACAACCATCACGTCTATATAGACAATATTTCCTCCCAAAGTAATAGGAAACTTTGGAAGGATCCCTAATGTTTGACTAGTTCACCTGTTAAATGCCAACAGATTCTGGGTAACAGGCACAAGCTGCGGAGAACCAAAAGCTTTCCAAGTAGTTGAGAAAAGAATACTAACATATGCACCTTCATATATTATTGTGCTATGTACGACCACATTATAAGCCTATACTATGATCTCAAAGGGCACGTAAGAAGGAAGGAAATATCCAGTGAGTCGAATCCAATCAAAGGAAGCGACCAACCTACTTGGAGGAGGTGTTGTGGGAATGGGAGAACTGCCTCCTTGTGTTATAGGAATAGGAGGGTCACCCTCCTATACCATGGGAACAAGAGTATTTCCCTCCAATTCATGGGAATATGAAGAAACAAAAATAACCTAAGTGGTATGAGGTGCACTTTCTACAAGAAAGAATTGATCGACAAAAGTTAGAATCAAGTCATCAATTTTATCAACCAATGGTTGGTCGAGAATGGACTAGTGGGATCCAATTTCAGAGAGAGTGGGATTGACCAGAGATGATTTTTGATTAATCACTTGATCAAATAACAGAGGATTAGGGAAAAGCTTCTGGTAACTAGTCAGAAGTCGTGACTAAGAAGTAGTAAGTTTATCCAACACTTCCAATGCTTCATCCATATAAGTACAAAGGTGAATGGGATGATTCCCTTTACATAAATTACAGGGAAATTTGACTTTAAACTTTTTCCCATGGGCCTTATTATCACTAGCTTAAGACTTGTCACCAATATGATCTCTAGAGGTCAATGACAAGGGTCGATTCGAGTTGGTAGACCACATTTCTAACACCTTGGGAATACTAGGAAAATCTCTAAGGAGGTGGTCACCCTTGCATAAATTGAAAGGGAATTTGACTTTACGGGACTGAATTGAATATTTTTCAACATTATTTGCATTGGAAGCAATGGTTTCTTGGTTTCCCCCTTGCTTATTTTACTTATTTTTCTTCTTCTTCTTCTTCTTCTTAGCTTCCTGGTTACTAGAATTCAGAATTTCACTAGGCGAAGAGGAAGAGCGGGGTGAAGAAACAGGAAAAGAAGGTGAGGGGTCAACTTTAGAATCAACATGAGGTTGACACTGTTTAGGTGAAGGAAAAATTGGTTGAGAAGCAGCTTGGACATTTGGAACCTTGGGGATTGAAAATAACCAAATTGGAAAACCAATGGTTAATCCCGGGAGGGAAAATGTTGCCATATAGGGAGTACCAACATTTCCAAAATAAGGAAAAGGACCTAGATTCCCATATGAGGGGATTCCTTGATTGGTAAACTTAGGAACTATTTCCATTGGTCTCAACCTAAGATCTACTAAGGATTTTTGCATGGGTAAGATGTTATTCTATGGGAAGTAAATTTTAGAAATTAAACACAATATAAATAAAAAGGGGTAAGCTAGGCAAAAGGTTTAACAAGTATCCGTGAACTACAATATACACCTTAGCGAACCAAGGACTTAACGTACGATGACCAATCTCCCTGAATGCTATGTTCAATGTATCATGTCAACAAGGTGGGTGACTCAGTTACCTATGGTAGGCTTGCAACCTAATGGTGTCTCCCCAAATATATGTGACGGTACGTGGGAGTATAATCCATAGTAGTGCTATCTAAAGCATAACCATTTGATGAGAGTGCACCAAATATACTTATCATACATCAATATACTTCCATACGTGGTGGTGAGCCCTGGTATTGTACCAAGAGAGTTGCAACTCCTAGGGGATGCCCTACGTTACTTTATCAACTCGGGGTTTGTACAAACTTGGAGGTGACAATGCTATATACACAAAAGATACATTTTTCTTATGTCATCCTATTTTTCTTTACAAAAGGGTGCTATTTCTTAAACTATGATAAGAACTAGAAAGTAAATTGTTGGAAGGAAATGAGAGAAGGAAACTAAATTAAATTGCTGAAAATAAATGGTAGAAAGGAAACTAATTTAAACTATAGAAAGGAAACTAATTTAAACCACACTTAACTTGGCCAATCAACTAAACACACCCTACTTATCTTATGCTCTATCTACCATGCTTTTATCCATGCAACTAAGCTATCCATGACTTAATTCTAATTGAAAAAGTGTTGATTTGCAGCTTGGAGAAGAAAGGGCTAAAGGTGCTAATGGAGAGATAAACACATGAAACCAGGCTTAGAAGTGTAAAGAGGGGGTTTAAACCTTATTAAAACTTTATTATAGCACAAAAAATTCTTTGCAATAGAAGAATTTGAAAAGTGCGATGGCGGAGTTGCGATGGAGGATGGAAGTGCGATATACTATGCGATATCGAAATCGCAATATCGCAAAGTTAGAGGGATAGCGGAAGTGTTTTTCGGGAGCAGAAGAGAAATTCGATGAGGTAAAAACTGCGAAGTATGAAGTGTGACGGGTAAAAAATGCGACTTGTGATTTGTGATGTGGTAAAAGTTGCAAAGTGTGAAATGAGATATCGCAGTTTGCAATATCTCAAAGTTTGATGGGTAGCAGAAGTGTTGTCCAGGAAAAGTTGTGAAGTGAAAAATGCGCTTGGTGACAGGGCGGTGGGACCGGTGACATAGTATGGAGAATATTGCAATCGGCTTCGGGAACAGTAATTGTCAAAGGAACCAAATAAAAACCACGATTTGCAATTTGCAATGGGGATAAAAACTATGAAATGGGATTGCAATAGGGGTGATGTGCCAGAATGCTATAGTGATGTCGCAACCAACAGTTGAGAGTGGTAAGTCTTAAAGGAAAAAAAGGAAAAGTTACGAAATGCGATTTGTGATCGGTGATGTGGCATAGTGCTACGGTAATATCGCAATCTGGGTTCGAAGGTAGAAGTATTAATGGAAACCAATGGAAACTGCGATTTGCAATTTACGATATCGCAATATCGCAATATCGCAAGGTTGGCGGAGAAGTGATAGTGCAGTCAGGAGGAGAATGCGAAGTGCGATAGCAGGAATTCCAAGGAGGAAAGGGCGAATTGCGATAACAATATTACAATCAGCAAAAAGGAGCGGTAAGTCTTAAAGGGAAAAGGGAAAAGATGCGAAGTGCGATTTGTGAAAAGGAGAAGTACGGTAGCGGGAAATTCGAGAAGAAAATGGCGGAGGTCAACCTATAAGGTTTTGAAGTGTTTTTTACATTAAAAAGGTTGTGATAGCTGTAAAACATGAAAACTAAGGAATAGAAGGCAGACTTAGTCATTTCGAAGTGTTTTTGGGAATAAAAGGGTGCGACAGCTGAAATAAGTGAAATAGAAGGGAATATAAGCGTAACAATAGAGATGGATGGGAGATGGGAAATGAAGCGGGAAGTTTTTTGAGAAATTTTTTGGGACTGTTGAGATTTATTCCTGCAATCAAACCTGTTGATTCATGCACAAAAACAGACAAAATGTGTGATAAAAACAGTGAACAGAAAGAATTTTTTTAATGGTCTGTGGGGAGGTCAACCCTGCTTGAACTTTATTGACAAATATGAGAGGGGAAGGCTTGACCACAACTTTTGGATTTTTTCTTCGTAAGCAAATGAAGAACTGCAAAAATGGAGCTGAAAGAAAAAACTAAACAACAATGAAACATAAACGAAATTATTAGAAGCGGAACGAATGAAATGACAGAAAGCAGAGAAAAAATACAATAGAGAGGCTGAGGCACATGGATTGGGAAATAACCACAAGCCTATCTCTCTGAAACTTAAATCAGTAAAATGAAATCTGTCTCCTCATTTCATAAAATAATAGCTCATACATTTCTGAAAGTTTGATCACTGAGTAAAATAATAAAAATCTCAATAGCTTGCAACAAAGTTCCAACCCTTCCTAGCTCTATATTTGCTCTATTTATTCTACAGGGCAACTACGAACAACTCCCTAGAAAATGGTGATTGACCACTTGACACAAGTAAACAAATATTGAGTGCACTCCTCTTTGAGTTTCTTGACTGCCTCTGGAATTTGAATTGATGGAGATAATCCTTGGGGATCCTTTGGCTGTATTTGGAATTCGAATTACTGGAGATAATATTTGGGCTCCTTTGGCTGCCTTTGAGAGTTAATCAGAATGGATAATCCTCCTATAATTTCTTCTTGCTGTCTCCTCCAAGTCTTTATGATAAAATCCTTATAAAAATGATAATAATTCATGATTTTTTTCACTCAACCTCATATTAGGCACTCAGAGTATGTTAGCCTTAATCACCACCTATACTAGCATCATAAAACCAAATAATAATAAAAATGCAAGAAAAAGAGATATAAGAAGGAAAAAAGGTGACCATTAACCCCCAGATTGTAACGCAGACTATCAGCGACAACTCCTACGTTTAATGATGCCGGAACACGTCTGTAGTCTATACCTATAAATGTTTGCATTAATTACAAATTATACTTAGGTTAATTGAGGTTCATTTTAAGTTTATCTTGATTAAAGTTTCAGTTTCAAGGCTCAAAACGATGTCACCTAAATTCCTATAATGCAACTAACATGAGAAAATGATTCTTTCAATTCAATGATTGCTGTCTAGCTTAGGGAAGAGTTTCAAACAATGATGCAACAAAAAAATAATGCATAAAATGAATATTTTCCTAATATATATCACTTTCACTATCCCAATTCAAGTCAAAGCATTCAAAGATGCAAATTATGCAATGCAATGTATGCAAGATTTATTTTTTACCGAAAACTATGCAATTGTAATCTATGCACAATTTCCTTTTCCTTTTTGATGAATGAGAATGCACTCAATGAACTTTTCGATGGAATGAGAATCTCCTTAAGGCACCTTCCAATGAATGATAATGCACTTAATGGACCTCTTAGCTTTCAATCATTAAACTATGTAATCCGAGTTCAATGATAGATATCAAAAATGACTTTTCAATGCAATCTGATCTAATGCACTTTAACGAAAAGTAAAATTTGAGATGAAAACTAAATGAGTGCAAATTTGTTTTTTTTTTTTTTATGGTCTAAAAAAAACTAATAATACTCAATCAACAACAAATCAATATTCCTTCCAAACACACAAGAAACAGATACTAATTTTAATTGACTCAAAGAATCAAAGACTCAACCAAAATTCACTTTTACCACTTCAAGCATAGGATGGATTTTTGCACACCACAAAGAAACTAACATAAAAAATAAAAACATTGATGCACACAGAGTAGGAGGATGACTTCAAAGATCAAGACACACTAGGCCTTTTATAAAAAACCCCACAAATTCTCAAATTTAAGGATCAATGCTACTTTACATAGAAAAAAATTGCGTGGACAGGGTCTTCAACTCTACTTTAGACCCCCAAACCTGTGCTTGCACACTACTCTGAATAGAAAAAATAGTGCTGGTCTACGAAACTGTACTAGCGCGAGGAAAAAGTGGAAAACACGATTTTCAACACAAAAATACTTATAAATATCCGTGTTGGTAGTGCGACTGTGTATGGAAAAAGACGCGTTGGTCGAGGAATGCTTAGAAAAAGCAATCCAAACTGAAGAAAAAACCTAGACTTGATAATCCAAAGAAAAAATCAAGCACTATTCATACCTATAGAGACCTAAGCAAGTTCATATCTCAATGACCGGTCAAAATTATCAAATATCATCCTGGGAAAGGAAGGCTAAGAGGCTAAATCTCCCCAATGGAGTCGCCAATACTATTGTCAATATAAATCCACTCTGCGGACAAAGGTGATCTCTCTAGCCCTAGAGTGGGTCTAGCAACACGAGATTATTTCTAATGAAAATCTCTCTTAACTAATGTTTACAATGAAACGAGGAAAGAGACATAAATACCTTTTTCCCAACGCTACACTTGAGTTCATTGATGACGACCTTAATCCACGATCCTTGTAGGCTTGCTCCCTGCTACCTATGGCACGTGAATACCTGCAGATGATCAAGAGACAACAACAAACGCAATACAATAAATTATAAACATAAAAATTAGCTATCTAGCAGATCAAGGAGTACCATAATATTTTCATAAACATTTAGACAAATATAGAAAGAAAACATCAGATTCTTTTATTGATAAATATAAAAGTAAGAGCTTACATCTCATTCCTTGATGTTGGAGGCCTCCTTTGGTGAAAATCCGAGTCCTTCACCGAAGCTCTAAAGCATTCCTTCTCCCGAACACTTAAGAATTATCACAATGTTATGATGCAAGGGAACGAGAGTTCAGACTAACCCAATAATGAACAACTAAGCTTTAACATTATTGGGATGAGGGATGTGAATTTATAGGAAGGGAGAAGAGGTTGGGAGCCCATGAAAGGAGGATGAAGGCCCACTTTCTAAGGGATAAATACCCCATGGATGAGATCAAAGCTTTAAAATCAGAGAGCTCGACTCTATCACCACTGTTTAACAACCAACCCGCCACCCTGGGAATTCTAAAGGTTGCAGCTTCTCCTCCATTTGAGGAAACAATGCCAGAAAGGGATCGACACATTTTTCCAAGAAATAATGGTGCTGGCAGCGCTAAGCTACAACTGTGAATATGAAATCAGCGTGAGCATGACACCAGGAAAAGCACTGACCCAAGAAACTAGGAATTTGACCAAGTTTCTTTAGTAATCTTCCAAGGTTGTTTTCTTTGGATCTTCAGGGGATGCCTTAACATATTTATTCATGGTGGAAACATTGCATAGGATCTATGATGGGGAATTTCAGGATCAGGGATGGGAAAATGAGCATGGTGACAAATTACTATGTAACAACTGTAAACATGACCCACTTCTGATAGGTGCATTGTTGTATCGAAATTTATGCCCAACAATTAATGATGAAGGTGGGTTTCTGGCGTGACCCCTGAAATCCACTGCTCAAATGTACAAACAGTATACACCATTATAATCCTTGCAAAATTTTGGTTAAAATGAGGATAAATTTGGCTACATTCTGGCACTGTCAATTCTGGCCCAATAGGGAATATTCAAGATTCCTCACATACCACAAAGGGCTATTCTAGGAATATTCCTTGGACTCATTTTTGAAATTCGTGCCCACAATAGGGTTCCACCTCAAGGTTTGATAAAGTTTTGGTTTCTAGTGTCAAGGTTCCATGGCTCTGAGTTTTGGCTAAACTGTCATGGTTCCACCTCCCCATGGCCTTCGAGTTCTTTTGTGCTAGGTTCCAAAAAATCAGACTTCATCTGCCAATTCCGCTGAATGGAAAATGGGTTGATTTTTATGTGGATGGTTCAACGAACCTACCAAGGTTCCACTATATAGTGGCTTGGTTAGCACAGTTTTTAATAGTCATTGGTGGTTGTGGGTTCAGCGGTTCAAACCCTTGCCTGACCCTATTTTGTAAAACAAAACGATACATCGACCATTCACCAAACTGTAACCTTCAGTCATTTAATTTAACCATTGGCTATTACGTTGTGATTAATGTTTGATCACTAAACTTCATATATATATATATATATATATATATATATATATATCACGTTTAGTGATCAAACATTAATCAAAATGTAATAGCCAATGGTTAAATTAAACGGCTGAGAAAGATACATATACATATATATGTATGGATGTCATAACCGCTGATAGTATTAACCATGTTGATAACCCATTTAAAACATACAATCATCGTTTTCTTTTTTACTGTCATTTTGTAACCAGATCGTAATCGAACCATCAGAAATTGTTTTCGTTGAAATCATTCAACATAAACCTTTGAACTATTTTTTAATGTGATCATCCAAAATTTTTGGTGGTTAGTTGGCATCAAGGTGAACTTGTTGTTTAATTTTGCGTTGGTTATCCATTAGTTGTAATCGTTAAAATCGTAACACGTCATTTAACAATTGTTGTCAAGTTGTTGTCACAGTTTTGACTGCCGACCGTCATTTTTGAAACCATGTAATGTTTGCAAATGGTCACCGACAATATACCACTTGAACTTTGTCATCGTTACTTAATTTCCATTGGATTTGATGGTATTTTGTTTAGGGTTGGAGGTCAAATTATCTAACTGTTGGTTAACATTTGTTACAACTGCCAAGACATAAAACCATTGTTTGTTAAATATCAAGTTTTCGGGTCATATAACCATTAATATTTTGACATTTGTGCATTCAATCCAGCTTTGCACATTGACTGGGCCTTCGGGGGTTACCAACCAAGCGCCACATTGCACCATACAATTGGTCCATGTGGTGCCTTTCTATTGGAACATGTGCATACCTAGTCACCCTCAGCCACATGCGATGCCATGTCACTCACTGTCACAACCAAGTGTTTCCATGTCACACGTAAATTGTTGGTTGTGATGTTGACAGATCTATACGATGGTGCCACGTGGTGCACCCTAGAGGTGCCATGTGGCAATTTTTTATATTGGTCTAATCGAGGGTCCAAAAGTGCCAAAAATAAATGAGAGGTGGCACGCTCTCAAGTTGTCGTGTCACCCTACTCACTTCATGTTGACATGAGTAGTATGTATGCCACATCAACAATGCCATGTGTTCCATTGACTTTGAATTTAAATTTTGTTTTTACCCAAAATTTTGGTTGGCCATAAATTCTGCATATGGAATCAAATTGAGGCATTGTTTAAGCTATTAGAATCCTAGCAACGAGCTCTTCGATCTGGTTCTCGTTTAGTTGCGATCCAAGGAATTTTATTTTTAGGCCATCAGGGATCCACCTAGATTGTTCCTCTCGACTAAAGGATTGTTGGTCCTCCACAAGTAAAGCATGATCTACAATCTAAATCTACATAACTGATGCCTTTGATAGGCCACCTTCCCTTTCCTTCAACTTTTTACTTTAGATATTGGAATGATGAAATTGACACCTATATCCATATGCAAACATGTAGCTGCCAATACATTTCCAACTTTCAAGACCCAAACAAATCTCATACTTGCAAAGATTTTATAACAAACTCATGGTCAAGATTTACAACATAAACCATATCCCATGTTATCCAAATAAATTCCAAAATATTACCATGTTTCGTATAAAAGTGATATTATATACCTCATCCATTTTACAAACTTTTTTGCAACACGTGATTTACAATGGTGGCCATACTCTACTACTAAAAAATGTTACCCATATCTTACCTAACTAGGCTAATGGGCTCTGTTCCTATAGTTGGCTTCCTTGTTGAATTGCTTCATTGGTTGGTTCCTTTACAAGTGCTTTCAGATGCTCCCTATCATTCTTTGGGCATAGATTTGGATGGAGCTTCCAACATGTGGCTCTTTGATGTCCTTTCTTGTTGCAATGGTTGCAATGGTTCTTCTTCCTCTAGACTTTCTTGACCTTCTTTCTTGAATGGTGAAACAACAAACATTGTAGCTTGTTGCATTTTAAATATATAAATACACAAATTTATTGTAAATATTATTTTTATTAATAAGTTGAATGTACAAGGATGAATGAATGTTACAATGAGGGCCTGCTTATATACCTAGGAAGTTTCCCCTTCATGAATGGCCATGTTCTTAGAGACATGCCTATTCATTAACTGTAATTATGATTATTATTTATTCATATATATATATATATATATATATATATATATTCGTAACATTTCCCCTCTCTTCAAAAATATTTGTCCTCAAAGCTTAATCGCTGGTGATTTATTCACTTGCTTACATCATTTTGGCATGTGTAAGTCATCAATAGTATTATCTTGAAATTAATAATTTTCCATTTCCCCTTCAGATTTTTTTTTAATAATATAAATTTTTTGTATGTTATTAATTATTATTATTATTTTAATTTACTTTATAAAAAATATATTATAAAGTAACTTTATAATTTAATAAATTTATTTTATAACGACTTTATAAATCACTCTAAGCTCCTTTTATTTATTTCATTATGCACTGTACATAATCATATGGTCATGCCTGTAAATGCATCCAAAATTGGTTGAATCCTCAATATGCAAGTGGTTTGGGGTTCATGTATGCCCACTTTTATCAATTTTATCAATTGCAAATGTTACATTTGATGATTTGGAAAAGTGAAATGGATACCCTATTAAATGGAAATTTTGTTTCGAGAAATTTAATTGACTCTCCTTGAGTTTATTTTCTACGCATGAAAAAACATTTGATCTCTCAAAATTTTGTTTATCATGAGTGGATTATATGTAATTGACTCCAAGAACGTCGACGATGCCTCTCCCTTTGTTACCACTTTCTTGAAATACCTTCCAGAAGGGCAAAAAGAGGCAGTTCTTGTGATAAATATTGAAGCCATGGATATTCAACTGGCACACATTCTCAATGAACCCTAGTGTTGTGTTCATGCAAAATCGCTGAGAAAATTTTGTAGGTTTTTAGGTTACAAATTTCAAATTCTAGAGGGCATCTGCGATTTTGTAAGGTCGAACGGGCTGCCCCTCGAAAATAATCTGGAAGTTTTTGGGAAATGTGTTGAGGTGCAGGATGGATGTGTAGGTACGTAGGGAGAATTTTAGATGATATGAGATGTATAATTCCAACAATATTGGTATTTGTTTTGTTTTATTGTGGGGAATTGAAGTTGTATGTCATGGTCATCGATGTCAAAGTCGAGCTCAGGGATGTCGTTGTCATTGTACAAGTTGTAGAGCATGATCTTGGTTCCATGAGTACCGATGTCGTCGAATTTCTTGACTAGGAGATCCAATTTCAAAAAGGGAGACCACAGGAGAATTATGTTTAGTTTGTGGTTCTAGGTATCAGCGGTGGTGGAGAGATTCTTAATGAAGGCCGTGGGTTGTACGATGGAGGAGATCTAGAAGTCCAGGACTGGGGCCATGATGTTTCTTTGTTGGGTTTGGATCAGGAAGGTTTGCAAGAGAAACTCTACGCTAAGCTTTGGGAGCGAGCCATAGGGAGGGAGAGTGCGAGTGAAAACGAGGGCCTCTATGGCCAATTTCATTATTGATTTCGTGAAGTTGTTGTCGTATCACCCCACCAAGTTGGACACATATTTGGAGGAGCAGTTGAGGCTAGGGCAGTGGCAAAGGTCGTTGAGATCCATTCGGCATATTTTGTCTTGGATGAGCAATGTGAGGTTGTTTTGAGGAGGGTTTGTTATTTTTTCTATGACCTCATGTATGGTTCCATTTTGAATCTCATATACTACATTTTCGATCATCTTTTATATCACTCTGAGTTCCCATTTGTAGGATGTTGCATTTGAATGAGGGAGCCAGGGTATACCTCGTAATTTATTATCATATGTAATGCTCACTTTCTTCTCAAGAACCACTGTTATTGATGATCTCCAAAATTGCATAGAATCCATTTCAATTTGATCTCCATCAGTGCCAGTCACTCCCAAGATTTCATCTTCTTCTTTTGTGGGACTTGGAATGATTTCCTTGTTGTGTTTCTCATTGATCTCGTCTTGAGCGATTGTTGAGTTTTTTTTCTCTATGGAATCCCAAAATTCATAATGTTCAACTTCATTTTTCATATACCCACTTTGATTATTAGTCTCATTTATGTCACTCTGCAGAGTTCTTAATTCAACATCTTCAACATCCCTTTTCCTAATAAAACATTATTTATTGTTAGCCTCTTTCGTGTCAATGTCCCCTTCCGCATTATATATGTTGAATATGTTTCAAAATTCTTTATTAATTTTGAAATTTATCTTTTTATTTGTTTTAATGATTCTCCAATGTCACTTAATAGTTCAGATTTAGATTTATAATATTCATTTAATTACATGATTTTAGGGCCTAAGCTTAATGGAAGATTGTGTTGCAGATAATGTCTAAAGGGTCGAGTGGCTTTGATACCACTAAAACAACAAACAATGTAGCTTGTTGTATTTTAAATTTTAAAATACACAAATGTATTGTAAATAATATTTTTTTTAATAATATGAATATACAAGGATGAATGAATGTTGCAATGAGGGCCTGCTTATCTACTTAGGAAGGTGCCCCTTCATGAATGGTTGTTTCCTTAGGGACATGCCTCTTCATTAAATAATCATTAATTAAATGTAATTATTATTATTATTATTTATTCATTATTATTTATTTTATTTTTATATAAATTATATTCATAACAAATGTTTGTCTCTGGTGTGGCTCTGGCTAGAAGAGATCGCCTTAGGTCTTCCTTTGGAATTCTCACTACCACTGGAATGTGGTGATGTGCTTTCAAACTCTCATGTCTCTTCCTTCCTTATATATCCTAGTGTTGCATATCTAGGTAGTTCCACCATGTTGATGGGATTCACAATACCTTTCCCATTAACTCCTAAGCCCTTGCCTTCTCCTATCTCTTCCTTATTGATATAGCCTAGTCTTGCATATCAAGGTAGTTCCACCATGTGAATGAGACTCACAATGCCTTGCCGATTAACTCCTAGGACCTTGCATTCATATCACATATTCTTCATTAACTTTGAACCAATTTTTGTAGTCTACTTTTGAAATGCACCAAAATCGTCATCATAAAGAAAACATGAAACAAAAGAATCACTGACATTGTTTACCTCAATTTTCAGTTTTGAAGTGGGTGATGACAAATTTTCTAATCCTTAGTTTCACTTAAACTTTCCAAGACATCTTCCATGGCTTGTAAATAAAGCTACAATCTATGCTTCTCCTCTTTTTATTCTTGTAGTAGTCTCCTCAACTTAGCTTTCTTTGCTTGAATGTTCTGGTTGATTTCCTCATTTGAATGATGAGAAGAAGATGAAGAAGAATATTCACTTGAATATGGAGATGGAGTTTCTTCGTCATTTAGCAAAGAATTTTCCTCTGCTTTGAATTTATTCTTCTTTTCCTTCTTTTCCAATCTCTTCTCATGATCTGCAAACAATATATCCACCATGTATTCCATCCTGTATAAAGCTTGACGAAAATATTTTCCCTTCTCCATTTTCATTCTTCGTGTTGTATGTCAAAATTTGGTTATCATTCACACTCACAATTCACATCAACAAGAATACCACATTGATATAAAACTTGATCCACATTCCCTAATTTACCGACATGAACCAAGATCTTTTCTTCTATTGATGTTAGCATAATTGAAAGAAAGAGCATGTAAAAACCATATGTGTGAATACTTAAAGAAGAAGAAAAATAAAAGAGACCCTAAAGACAATGCACACAATGTTTAATAACAAATTTCGTCCAATGTGGACTACATCTCTGAGCCCTGCTTCAATGGTGGGGAGGAAGCTTCATTCATCTCATCAAAAGAAAGGAAAGTCTATGGAAAAATACATCATTATACCCCCATTCCTAGAAGTTAGTTGAAGTTTGGCTACTTAAATATCAATAATCACAACACCAGCGAGTATGTATCATCAACCTAAGAATTTTGATTGTAAACATGATCCACTTTTGACAAGTGCATTGTTGTCTTGAACTTCATACCTAACAATTAATGATGAAGGTTGGCTTCTGCCATGACCCCTAAATTATGATGCTCATATGCAAAACCTGACTACACCATTGTGATCCTTGTGAAATTATAGTTAAAATGAGTATAAGGTCAACTAAATTCTGCAACTGTCAGTTATGGCCCCACAAGGAATATTCAAGATTCCTCACAACATCAAAAAGAAATATTCTAGGAATATTCTTGTAGAATATTCCCTAGAATCATTTTCAAAATCAGTTCTCACGGCATGGTTCCTCCTTAGGGTTCCATCAAGTTATGGTTACTGCTGTCAAGATTCCATGGATTTGAGTTCCAACCCAAACACTCATGGTTCCACATCCCTGTGGCCTCTGGGTTCCTTCATTTTGGGTTCCAAACACTCGACCTTTACCCTTTAGTTCCGCTGAATGGAAAATGGGTTGAGTTTTATGTGGCCAGACCGACAGACCTACCAAGGTTCCGCAAGCTGACAACTTGGTTGGCGCAAGCTGACGACTTGGTTGGAATGGTTGTTAATAGTCATTGGTGGTTGTGGGGTCGACATTTCAACCCCCACCCGAACCTATTTTGTAACAAAAAAAGTTAAATTGGTCATTCACGAAATAGTAACCTTCGGTCATTTAATTTAACTGTCGAATATTATGTTGTGACCACTGCTTGATCACTAACATTCATATATATATATATAGATAATGTGGATGTCGTA
The DNA here is from genome assembly GCA_034641835.2 of Pinus albicaulis. Taxonomy (NCBI): domain Eukaryota; kingdom Viridiplantae; phylum Streptophyta; class Pinopsida; order Pinales; family Pinaceae; genus Pinus; species Pinus albicaulis. The sequence continues at coordinate 749,965,961 of CM076582.1, read as the reverse complement.
ACTATTAGAAATGTTATACATGGTGATAATTGTTTTAAATCATATCGCTTTCATTTCATTGTTGACCATAATTTTGTAACCAAATCATCGAAAACCATTGCCGCCAAAATCGTTCAACATAAACCGTCGAATTATTTTTTAATGTGACCGTCCAAAATTGTTGGTGGTCAATTAGCGTCGAGCTAAAATTTTTGTTTATTTTGGTGTCAGTTATCCATTAATTGTAACAATTAAAATCATAACACATCGTTTAACATTTGTTTTCAAGTTGTTGTCATATGGTTTTTACCACCAACTGCCAGGTTTGGAATCGTGTAACGTTTGTAAATGACCACTAGTAACATACCACTTGAACTTCACCACGATTACTTAATCGCCACCAAATTTTTATTGTATTTGGTTTTGGTTTGGTAGTTGAGTTGGCCAACTGTCGACTGAAATTTGTTACAACTTCCATGATATCCAACCATTGGTTAGTAAATATCAAACCACCAGGTCATATAACCATTAATATTTTTACAATCTTGCATTCAATCTGGCTCCATGCATTGATGGGCCTTCGAGGGCTACCAACCAGGCGCCACATGGTGCCATACAATTGGGCCATGTGGTTTCTTTCTATTGGACCGCTTGCATACCCAGTCATCCTTGGCCACATACAATGCCGCATAACTCCTTGTCACCACCAAGTGTTTCCACATCACAGATACTTTTTTGATTGTGTTTATGACAGGTTTGTACGATGGTGCCACCTGGCACATTTTTATTGGTCGAATTGAGGATCCAAATGTGCCAAAAATGGGTGTCACATGGCACGCTCTCAGGCTTCCACATCACCCTGCTGATATAAACAGTACAAACTCCACGTTAATAGTGCCATGTATCTTGTTGATTTTAACTTTGACTTTTTCATCTTTTACCCAAAAGTTTGGATGGCCATAAATTTTGCATACAAACTTGGATTGAGGTGTCATTTGCACCATTGGAATCATAGTGATGGGATCTTTGATCTAGTTTTAGGTTTGTTGCAATCCAATGAATTTTACTTTTGGGCTACTAGGGATCCACCTGAATCGAAAAGGAAAGGGGAAGGTAAGTTGTGGGATTTCATTAGTGTACATTTCTCTTCTAAAGAAAATATAAGGAAGAGGATTATCCTTGCTTGTTTATATTCTTTGCTTTTAGCATCAACCTGTTTCCTCACACAATTACATTAGGAATTAGAGAACTCTAGGAGAATGTGTGGGAGAGGCTCAGAGAATAGGGACAAGGAGTCATAATTTGGTTGTTCTCTACTTCATCTATCTAGTTTTCGCAGTGCACCTACACAATTACACCAATTTTTCTAGTCACATTTTAGTATTGTTTTGCGGTGGAGGGATTTTTCCCATCCTAGGAGGATATGGATTTGTTTGGGTGAGTTTTCCTAGTAGAAAGGTCTAGTGAACTATGTCCTGGGTGCATGGTCATTGTGGATTTCGTTTCCACTAGGAAAGGTTGTATTTTTCCTTCCTCTCACATTTTGTGTTGCTTTATGTTGAGGGGAAATTGGGCACTTTGGGTGTTGACTGGGCCAATCTGGGTTAATTATGTTAGTAAGATTAGCTATGGGTTTGGAAGTCTAAGTGTGTGGAGTGTTGGGCCTGGGTGGTCTTAAGCCTGATAAGGTTGGATTGCTTGTTCAATTGTGTTTGGTAAATGGTTTCTGGTGTCAATTTCCTTCAACATTTTAAAGTAGAATGAGAGATATCTCTTTAAGGTGCACACATTTGAGAAATGTGGGGGTGACCCGATGATTTATTTTTTATTCTGGTTTCACCGGGGGTTTTTTTCTAGTTTTGGTTGTGGTATCTCACTTAGCATCCCCTCCCCCCTAGTTCTCTATAAACCAATTTAAGGTTTATTGCCTTTATCAAGCTATCTTGACGAAGTAGGTGGGTGGAGTTGGAAGCCACTGTTGTAATGAGGTGGTGTTCTAGGTACTGGAGAAATTACGCTGGGGATTTATATATTTTTTCCTCTGCAGGAGGAGCCTAGGGGACTGATGTTGTTGGATAAAAACCTTCAAATGAGAGATTATGTGTTGTGGAAGGTTCTTTGTGGCCCTTGTGTCAACTATTATTAATCCTTTTATCATGTGTTGGAGCAACACCAGTCATGCAATATAATGCCACGTCAAAGGGCAAGATTTAGGAGAGTGACATCATATTATCTAGATTGCTATCTAAGTGGGAAATCTTGTATGCACCAAATAGTGTAGGAATTCATTGGGAGTTACCAAGAGCTAACACTTCACCCTGCTCAAGAAGAAATTGTGCAAGCTAAGCTTGCATCCCCTTTGCAGTGAGCCCCCTATATAACATAGATGTCTTAGTTTCATGGGTTGATTGGATCCCTGACACTAGGAAAAACAAGGGACGATTCAATAAGTACATGAATTGTACTAGAAAATGAAATTCATTTTGGGGCATACATTAGTGGAAAAATAGGAGCATTGGGAGGAATTTATGCATTCCTTAGATCATTTTTTCAACCATCTGGCTAGAATGGATCGTAGAATTGATAATATTGAACAATATTTGGGTATTCCTAAACTGATTGAAAAAACTAAAGAGGGATCCAAGGAACTTGTGCATATTGCTTCTTTGGATTCCAACCCTCTAGATAGTTTTGTTATGACCTTGTTTTATGTAGTTTTGGACAACAATTTATCTTGTTTTTGTAGCCAAGGAATGTCCACAATTACCTTCTAGCTTATCTTATTTCTTTTGCTTACATATATCTTTGTTCTCTTTTTGGAAAGTTTTCTTTTGTTTATGGTCAAGTCTCCCTAGTGAGAGACTCACCAGTCTATGAAACTTTTTGAAGATCTACTTACCAATTTTCGAACATAATAATAAACCAAAACAAAAAGAGTTATATAATTTTTTATTTTTTGTTTTTATTTTTAAATATATTTATTTTATTAATTATTGTTCTTTTCTTTTACCTTCCTATTTTTGAAAAATGTGTTGTTTTTAGTTTTGTTTATATATATATATATGATTTATTTTAATGTTTATTTTATTTAGAAATTTTGTTTATTGTATTTTTCTTATTTTTTAAATATTATTTTCAATTTCTTGCATTATTTTTTAATTGCTTTAAATCTTTTGTTTTAATAATTTTTTTATTGATTCGAAAAAAATAAAAAGGTATGGATTTGTTTGTTTGTTTAATTATTTAATTTGTTTTTAAAAATAAACAAATTAAAACAAAGAACAAAAAGAGACTCAGTTATGTCTGGGGGTTGGGCATTGCAACTAATAATGAGATTGAATACTTAGCTCTATGGAAGGGATCAGAGATTGCCATCAATAAAGGCATAAACTAATTAACAATATTAGGAGATTTGATAATAGTCATAATATAATTTCAATAGGTTTCTACTAGACTTCCAGTCCCAAATAGTAAATTCATAAATCCAATATAATTCATGTCAAATTCATAAGCCAACTCCCTCTTACACTAAACAACAAGATGCTTTACACCTGTCAGGAACAAATCATCAACATATAATACTAGCATCATGGACTCGCCTTTCACTACCTTGGTATAAATATTTGGATCAACATCACTCTCAGAGAAACCAAGTCTCGTCAAATATTCGTCAATTCTAGAATACCAAGCTCTTGGGGCTTGCTTGAGTCCATATAATTCCTTCTTCAGATTGCACACACGATATTCTCTTTCATGAACCTCAAACCTTGAGGTTGTTGTATGTACACGTCTTCCTCAATCATGTAATTGAGGAAAGTGGTCTTCACATCCATCTAAGGTAACGTCCATCCCATAAATGAAGCAGGAGAAATAATATATCTAATCATGGTATACCTGGAAATTGGTACAAATGCCTCATCATAATATTCGCCCCCGTTCTGGGAGAACCCTCTAGTCACAAATATTGCCTTGTGTTTTTCAATGCTCCCATTAGATTGGAGTAGGAGGGGTGATCTTTTTCCCCAAAGAACAAAAAGAGACTCAATTATGTCTGGGGGTTGGGCATTGCAACTAATAATGAGATTGAATACTTAGCTCTATGGAAGGGATCAGAGATCGCCATCAATAAAGGCATAAAATAATTAACAATATTAGGAGATTTGATAATAGTCATAAGGAAAGTTTTCAAGGTAAAAACCAAACATGGAATTCCTAATTCTGTAATATTGAGCATGATTATTTTGCAACTGGAGAAATTTGAGGAGATTTCCTTCTTTCACATATATATGCATCTGAATGGGGACACATATAAACTTTCTAATAAAGGGGTAAGGTTGGGGAAAGTAACATTGAAACTAAATAAAAATTATAGGATTCTCTCTCATATTCAATAAGGTTTCCACAAGTATCCTCAATTGAAATTGGAAGTACCACAATTCTTTAAATATGAGAGAATCATTATTTTGGACACTCTCATCAAAAGTGGGGATGTTGGATTTGTTACCCACCATTTTTTAGGTGACATACCTAGGAGAAGATTTTATCCAATATGGTCCTCAGTTGGTAGTCATCAGCCCCTTGCATCCACCAACAAGATCATTGTGCGATTTCTCCACCACTTGAGCTAGCCATGTGGTTCCTCACCCATCTGTCATGATTGCATGTTTGAAGGTGGGCCTCCTAAACCTAAAGGTAGGCCTTGTCATTTGGTAATTGAGTATTGTATTTTTCTTATCATGGGCACTTCTGAGCATGGATTAATGGGGGGATTTAGTGGAAATAATGGGCTAGGTATGTGCTCTTGTCCCCTAGAACTATTTTGGATTCTACTCTTGGATCCTAGTCTCGTGGGATATATTTTATTGACCTTTGGGATTTATGGATGGTATTACATGGGAAACCCCAATTTTGGTTGTGTGGGCCCGCTTCCATGTCCAAATATATCACTCCCCTTCCATTCATTATAACCCCATTCATCATATTTTCCAATTGGGTCCAAACTTCTCCACTGGGTCTACCTAGGGTTAGCCTCCCCTTCCCCTTTCCAACACCTTAGGTTGGACTTGGAACAATGAATTGGAGGCTAATGCAGATTAAAAAAAATGTAAAATCATAATTGGCCACACTCAATAGGAAAATGCACTATAAGTGTCAAAATATGGTCGGGACAAACATATTTAAAAAATGGAGAAAAGGAAATGCATGAGCTCTACTCCATTCCCATGGCCATCACCTTGGTTCCTATAGGCCCTAGATGAGCCTCCCTTATCATTAAGTAACCAATGATTGTCCCAACCCCTAGTGGGAAATGAACCGCCTTACTTTAAAGGGGATATCCACTTCTATACTTTAAACATCATGCAATTACCCTTTGAGCCTCGAGCATTTAATCTAATAAAAATCATAAAAGAAAAAAGGAATATAAAGAAAGGTGGAAAAAATCAAGGTTGGGACATCTCATACACCACGATTTCTCCCTCCTATACATTATATACCTAAGTTTGGTCTTACCTTTATTAGCTAACCTTGTACCCCGACATCTGGCCCATGATTTCCCCTCTCATTCCCTATTCCATTCATCTCCTCATCACATGCCACCACCGTTTGAAGGATGTGTCTTGGGACATACTATCCACTCTAAAGGTAGACACCACCTAATTGGGTACTTTGTTAACCCCCTTTGGAGCTTGGATACATTAGTACATGCCAAAGCCCATTATGGAAGGGCATGCCATTATGAAGTACCCACCTGTTTTCCATGGTTTGTAAGCTCTTTAACTAGATTTATTTAAATGACTTGTTATAATGGAAGGCTAGGGGACACATTGGATCTTATGCAGGATTGCAGATGGTATCCATTTTGGTTTTGGTCTCCCTATACGGGGTCCTAACCCTCCAGAGGGATACATTGGCACATGTATGGTGTGTGTAGAGAGCCATGGGCCTCCACAGTAGTAGAAAACACTCCATGGATCCCGCTCATATATTGCTATAGATTAACCTATGGGACGAGGAAAATGCGCCTTGTTCACCATGCCCAGTCAAACCCACAGTTGTACCATGCACTTGTCAGATGACCTAGGACCTATTTGATGATGTGGCATCAGTTACACCATCATTTGAGCTCTTGTAGATAGTATACTAAGCTCTTGCAGATAGTCTACATGAATCTTCGATCTACTTGGGGACCCATGAGGTTTCTTGTGTGCCCCCACACCCATTAAGAGCACCACATGTTTAGTATTTGGAGAACAAGGAGAAAAATCCTTTTCCACTACTTTTGGGAGTCCTATTCCTCATTATGGCACTTATGGACTTAATTGGGCTTCTTAATTTTCCTAACGACATGTACTATTGATCATTCGACCATTTGAGAGGCTTTTCCTTTTGTTTATGAGCTATTTTGGTGGGCTTGTCACCAAAAGTTAGTTATTTTTCACATTATTTTATTCTAGGGGCTAATGTACGCCTGATTAGCTAAATATAACTCATTAGAAGTGTATGAATACAATTCATGTGAATTCATTCTAGTATCATCAGCTGGATTGGACTTATATCTCTTTATAGAACTTAACTATTCTTCTTGGAGGATGATTTTTTTGAGCATGGAATTAATTTTGATGTTTGAATTATTTTATCTTGTCTTGGAGCTTCTTGATTGGAAAATTTTTGATGGTTGGATCTACTCTTAATACATGTAAATTCAATTTAATGTTATTTTCTCTTTCTATTTTAGTCACATACATTGTTGTTGGGATTTCGCTCTACTAGGGTTAATTTATTGCATCCATTTATGTAAAGTTGTGGAAATTTGGTTTCTAGATAGTGATGCTTCTTGTATGGGTCATGTATTATGAATGAATATTCCTAGAGATGATTCTTCATTCAAATTCATCTTAATAAGCCATCTATTTTTAAAAAATAAATATAAAGCTCTTGAATTTACTTTTGTTGTTTTCCTAATGCTATACAAAGTTGTCTTTGAGGCCTCCTTGACAAAGAAAATCCAATATCCATATTCATAATCCTACTTGACTCTAATATCCCAAAAGTATTAGGCATTGTTCCTCCATAGGTGATCACCTCAAAGCTTATTTCTTTCACCTTCACCCCTTTCTAAGACTAACCTTCATAGGTCACCTATGGAATCAATTATCTCACAATATAGCCATCCAAACACCTATATTTGTGGTCCAGAATTGCATTGGTGTGTCCACAAGAAGCTCAAAATTTCATGATATTTCGATGGTGGTATATTTAGATATCACAAGCCCTAGCTCGAAGATCGATTCTTGACCTTGGTTCCCTTAAGGCTAGAAACCTCACTGGGATCATTTCATTGCCTTTCATTGAAAATTCCTTCCTTGATCCCTTATCCTCCCTAATTAGGTTAAGCACATCATTGGTTTCTCAACCCCATTTGCTTCACCTAACCTTGGGTCCACTTGGTCACGTGTGGGCCCATAAATTTTTGAGGCCAATATCACAAAGACCACTTTGAAGCCAAGTTTCCACTAGGACTTTAGGATCTAAGAATCTTCTTGACAAGTCATATACTCAAAACCTATCTCTTATAATTCCCTTAAGCCCTTCCTAGAGATCCTTTCATCTTTCTCCTAACACAAGCAAGCCATATATATGAGCCTCTCTTGTGAATAGACTTTTAGGATCACCTCTCATCCTATCATTGATCCATTCAATTTCATGATGCTCATTGTATCGGGTCTCCTCCCATCGGTGAAAGTCCGTAAAGAGTAGGGAGCCATAACCAAGGTGACATCAGTCTATTGCTCCATTGTTTCCCTTGATATGGTCATATCCCTCCAAGGATCCCCTTTTAGGACCCCCGCTAGTTTTAGCCGTACAATTTCTTGCGTTGTTGTCGAGGACATGAGACGTGTGTCTTGTTCTCCATACGCCAATATTTATATATCATTATTGGTGACTCCATTGGAAGAAAAAATCCCTAGTTATTCATTGATCTCTAAGGTCAATACTTTTAGGGTGAAGCAAGAATTTGTCGAGGCAGTTTCATTCACCTTGGAGACTCCCATGTCATTAAGGACTCGACAACAAGTTGACCACATATATTCCCGCCATAATTATGACAGGGATCTCGAGATATCCCTCATTAGAATCTATGAATAATATGTCGACGTTCGATGGGGATCCACATTTAGAAGCCAATCACGTGGTAAGGTTCATGACGTATCTTTCAAGGAAAAATATAACTCAACCTTGTGACCAAATGGAATTGTTTGTCCTATCGATTTCCCCCAATACCTATTGGCTTGATTCATGTAAACCTAAAATAATTATTTCTCTTCTAATTTTGACTACACACTTCTTATTTCATGAAGGGACGAGTTTCCAACCTCATGAAGACATATGCCAAATGTTGGACGTGGCCCTTTGGAGGAGGAAGTTAGTGAATATGGTTTTATGCTTGAGGAAGAGTGCCTTGATCCTTCTCGAAAGCATCAATATCAAGTGATTTATGCATACCTTGAGGATAGTGTCGAAAGAGGGACTCATGAATTGGAAAGCATGCCCTATAAGGATAATGAAGAAGATCTCAACCCTGAGAGTCTTCAGGAATTGCAAGAATGGATGATGGAATATGAAGAATCTTGTAAGCAACTAATGGCCACATATAATTCCCAAGATATTTTCTCCCAATATTGTGAGAAATCATAAAGTATCCATAACATGAAGAGTGAATATAAAAAGAGTGATGCCGATGACTTTCTTCTTGAAGCATTTGATCAAAATCATGTAGTAAATACCTTGGAGATCATTCTTTGAGAACAGATGAAGGAGGAAAATTCCCCCCTGTCTAAAGAAGAGAATAAATGGAATCCTAAATAACACCAAATATATGGTGAATAATGGGAGTATTCTGGGGAAGATCATGATAGTCAAATAAATGAAGAATCTATGAGTGACTTTTGGGTTGTTTATTTGGGAATTGGGTTTGATTATAAAAATAAAGACCCCATAGTTTCTCAAATCCCTAAGAATGAGCTTAGGAAAGAAGAAAATTATCTGCCCCTTCTGCATAAAAATGTTGGCCCTTATGAATCCATTCCTAGTGATTGGAAGGGTCTCTTCATTATGTTCCAAGATGATTTAATAAAAGAAGAGCCTTCCAAAATGGTGGGAAATTCTGATAACTCTAATATAGAAGAAATTGAGGAAGATGATTCCTTTAGACATGCCACTGATAAAGGGTGTTTCTTCATGTTTGAGCATTCCTCCCCTTGTTGTGCCCCCACCATGGAAATATATGTTTGTGATTAAGTTCATTCCCCTAGTCTTGATGAAGAGTTTATTTCCCCTGTGAAGAACCAAGAATCATGGTTTTTCCCAAAATACAATGATGAGTCTACTTCTTGTTTTCCCAATGACCAAAATAATATCATCTTAAATGTTTTTGAGACATTCAATCCCTCTTATAGAGAGGGTGATAGGGCTGATATATATTTACATAAAATATTCATGTACTTGATCATTGACATTTCTATCTTTCGGTTAGAAGATCAAATTCAATATTCTCGGTTGATGTGTTTCCCTTCTTCTAGGGTTCCTTTCTATGTCATATGGGTCTCACGTTTTCCTACCGCCCACCCCCATAACCACTCATATCATTATTCCCATTTTTATTATCGGGTCCATCGCAAAAATAATCACGAAGGCATGCATTCTTGTATTGATCAGTTGATATGTTGGTTGCATTGGATCTATGATTATACTTAGAAATTGATATTGTTTATTATGCATGTTAAAATAGGATGCATTGCATGTTGATTTCCACATTAGAAATAATTTCATCTAATATTTTTCATGGCAAATTAGTTGCATTTAGATTAAAATTTGCATATTTTATTATTTGTTGATTTTACAGCCTAACCTTAAGCATGGGTGATCATAAGACATTGTACAAACATGATACCGCGTGGGTTTAGTCTTTGATATGTGCAGAAAATAGGTCTATAGTAACCAAGAGATTCTTGGTATTCTGATGACCTCTTGTTTGAGTAGCTTCACCCACTTTTCGAGAGATCACATCCCAGTTGGAGCCAGATGCTACCCACCATTTTGTAGGTGATATCCCTAAGAGAAAATTGTCTCCTAGATGGTCATTATTCGGTATCCAATAGCCTCTTGCATCCACAAAATAGCTTGTTGTGCCATTTCTCCTCGAACTGAGTGAACCATTCGGTCCCTCACCCATCTGTCATTATCGTATGTTTGAAGGTGGGACTCTCGAAACTAAAGGTGTGCCTTGTCATTTGGTAATTGAGTATTGTATTTTTCTTATCATGGACAATTTTGGGCATGGATTAATGGGGGGATTCGGCATAAATAATGGGATAGGTTTGTGTTCTTGTCCCCTAGACCTATTTTGGATGTTACCCTTGAATCTTAGTCTCGTGGGATCTCTTTTACTGACCTTTGGGCTTTAGGGATGGTATTATATGGGAAACCCCAATTTTCGTTGTGTGGGCCTGCTTCCCCATCCACGTATATCACTCCCCTTTTGTTCATCATAACTCCATTCATCATATTTCCCACTGGGTCCACGTAGGTTTAGCCTCCCCTTCCCCTTTCCCACACCTTGGGTTGAGCTTGGAACGATGCCCCAAAGGTTGATGCAATTGAAAATAAAAATTAAAAGAATAATTGGCCACATTCAACACGAAAATGTATCACAAGATGAAAAATATGGTCGGGAAAACATATTTATCATGTGGGAAAAATCCAATGCATGAGCTCTACCCCATTCCCATGGTCGTCACCCTGGTTTCTATAAGTCCTAGATGAGCTTCCCTTGTCATTCAGGAACCCATGTTTGTCCCAACCCCTAGTGGGCAATGAACTGCCCTACCTTAAAGGGGATATTCACTATTATACCTTACACATCATGCTATTACCCTTTGAGCCTCGAGCAGTTAATCAAAGAAAAATCATAAAAAGGCAAAAGGAATATAAATAAGGGTGGGAAAAATCAAGGCTAGGTTATCTCATGCACCAGGATTGCTCCCTCTTATACATTATATACCCAAGTGTGGGCTTCCCTTTATTAGCTATCTTTGTACCCTGACATGTGGCCCATGATTTCCCCTCTCATTCACTATTCAATTCATCTCCTTATCACATTCCACCACTATTTGAAGGATGTGCCTTAGATATACTATCCCCTCCAAAGGTATAAACTGCCTAATAGGGTACTTGGTTAACCCCCTTTGGAGCTTGGAGACATTAGCACATTTCAAAGCCCACTATGGAAGGGCATGCCATTATGAAGTTCCCACCCATTGTACATGGTTTGTAATCTATTTAAGTCAATTTATTTAAATGAATTTTTGTACTAGAAGGCTATGAGACGCATTGGATCTTATGCGAGATTGCAAATGGTTTCCATTTTTGGATTGGTCTCCCTATACGGGGTCGTAACCCTCTAGAAGGATACATTAACACATGTAGGGTGTGTGTAGAGATCCATGTGCCTCCACAGTAGTAGAAATCACTCCATGGATCCCCAGAGGCACTCAAATATTGCTAGAGATTCACCTATTGGACGAGGAAGATGCACTTGGTTCACCATGCCTGGATGGATCCACAGTTGTACCATGCACTTGGAAGATGACCCAAGACCTATTTGATGATGTGGCATCACGTAAAGCATAATTTGATACGTTTTGGATAGTATAAAGGCATATTAAATATACTTGGAGACCCATGAGGTTGCTTGTGTGCCCCCACACCCATTGGGAGCACCACAGGTTTAGTATTTGGAGATTGAAGGGGCCAAACCCTTGTTCAATACTTTTTGGAGTCTTATTCCTCATTATGGAACTTATGGACTTAATTTTTCTTCTTAGAAGGCCCAACGACATGTACTATTCATCATTCAACCTCTTGATAGGCTTCTACTTTTGTTTATGAGCTAGTTTGGTGGGTTTGTCACCAAAAGTTAGGTATTTTGCACATTATTTTATTCTAGGGGTGAATGTAGATTTGATTAGCTAAATAGAACTCATTAGAAGTTTATAATACAATTGATGTGAATTAATTTTATCATCATCACTTGGATTGGACTTGTATCTCTTTATAGAACTTCGTTATCCTTCTTGGAGGATAAATTTTCGGAGCATGGAATGAATTTTGATGTTTGGATTATTTTCTCTTGCATTGGAGCTTCTTGATTGGAAAAGTTTGTATGGTTGGATATACTATTATTAAATTTAATGCTATTTTCTCTTTCTATTTTTTTCACATACTTTGTTGTTGGGATTTCACTATACTAGGGCTAATTTATTGCATCAATTCATGCAAAATTGTGGAAATTTGGTTTCTATATAGTGATGCTTCATGTATGGGCCATATATTATGAACTAATGTTCCTAGAAATTCTTCTTCATTTAAATTCATCTTGATAAGCCATCTCTTTTTCAAAACGAATTTTATAGCTCTTGAAGTTTCTTTTATTGTTGTCCCAATGCTATGCGAATTTGTCTTTGAGGCCTCCTTGACATAGAAATTCCAATTTACATAGTCATAATTATACTTGAATCTAATCTCCCCAAAGGATTAGGAATTGGTCCTCCATAGGTGATCACCTCAAAGCTTATTTATTTCACCTTCTGATGCAGGAGCATCTGACCCTTTTCTTAATTAAAGAAGAATCCAAGTGGAGCGATGAAGACGTGGACAGTCAAGCTGGAAAACGGGAGGAAAATCTGCTCAAAAACAGATTTAAAGAGGATTTGATGGATATTGTTATCTGCGTGCATGTATTTGAAGAGTTTTCGTTGGAGAAAAATATGGATCAGATCTTTCCGATCTAACATTTCTTGTGTATATATATATGTAATCGAGATAGAAAGGCGATATATAGAAATACAGTGAGTGATATATAGAAGTTTTGAGAGTGAAGAAAATGTAGTCGATTGTGAGCTTGGATTTAAGGCTGAAATGCCTTAGCCTGGAATGTAATTTGTTTTGTATATATATGAAACGTGTTCTAGTATTGTATACGCTTGTGTGTGTTTATAATTGAGCAAATCCTGTGTTGTAAGCTTGATCGACCATCGATCACTTACAGGATCGATGGCGATCTAAAAATGTCATTTAAACTGTTATATATGGGTCGATTATAGGCGTGTGTTGTATTAATTGGATTAATATTGAATTGCCACAGTCGAAGGTCTGGAACAGCGAGATGCCGTAATGAGCATTTGCGTGAACTGCTTGAAATTAAATCGGGTCCGATTGAGTCGCATCAAGAATTTTGAAGAACCGACAAATGGAAACCGCATTTCCGATTGTGATTATTAACAGTTTGGATTTTCCGATCTCCGATTGAATCGGATTGGAACGATGGCTAATGGTATTGCATCGGATCGGAACTGCAGCACTGTGGACTGTTGGCATTGCAAACGCCGATTGGCGATTTCCGATGGTAATCGCATCGTAAATGGTAAGATTGCCGACGGTTATGATTTTTGCGATCTCCGTCTTCCAACTGATCGGATCGGAGCATTGAAGTTTGGTATCGGATCGGATTGGAATTGTGGTTAAATCGGGGCTTTGACATTCAAGTCTTTGCAATGTGTGACTTCCGATTACTTGGATCGAAAGTGCAAAACTGTCGCAGGCCTTAGCATGTATATTGTATTAATTGAAATGGTTATGTAGCCCAATAATAGAGGTCCACGTTTAATAAATTAAAAGGTCTAAAAAGTTTAAAACGATTCCGTTTCGGCTTAGTGGGCACATAACCCACAGGCCCAGGTTCGAAATCTTTACAAGAAAGGAGATTTTGGCAATACCCCAAGATATCTTTTCATCAAGTGGTATCAGAGAAGTGAAAGGATTTCCTGCGAGAAGGAAGAAGAATGCAAGTAGAAGGGGAAAGAGGTACAGTTGTGTTGAAGCTGGAGAGTTTATGGTCTTACTGTCGTGCGGATGGCGACAGCGAAAGGTGAGAAGATTTGCAGCAACCTAGAGCAAGGTGTGCTCAATTGGTTCCAGAGGAGAGAACCAGAAGGATGCCAAAAGACCGAGTGCGGAGGGCTTGGTGAGGTATCGTGTAACAGAGGAGACTGTTACTGTAGAGGTTGGTAGCAGCTCACAGAAGATCATGAAGGCAGTTCCACTGAAGAAATGCAGTGGGTAGAATTGCTAAGGACCAAGAAAAGTATATGACCAGGAGGTCATAATTTTTTTTTACCTCGGGAGTCTGATGCAGGAGCATCTGACCCTTTTCTTAATTAAAGAAGAATCCAAGTGGAGCGATGAAGACGTGGACAGTCAAGCTGGAAAACGGGAGGAAAATCTGCTCTAAAACAGATTTAAAGAGGATTTGATGGATATTGTTATCTGCGTGCATGTATTTGAAGAGTTTTCGTTGGAGAAAAATATGGATCAGATCTTTCCGATCTAACATTTCTTGTGTATATATATATGTAACCGAGATAGAAAGGTGATATATAGAAATACAGTGAGTGATATATAGACGTTTTGAGAGTGAAGAAAATGTAGTCGATTGTGAGCTTGGATTTAAGGCTGAAATGCCTTAGCCTGGAATGTAATTTGTTTTGTATATATATGAAACGTGTTCTAGTATTGTATACGCTTGTGTGTGTTTATAATTGAGCAAATCCTGTGTTGTAAGCTTGATCGACCATCGATCACTTACAGGATCGATGGCGATCTAAAAATGTTGTTTAAACTGTTATATATGGGTCGATTATAGGCGTGTGTTGTATTAATTGGATTAATATTGAATTGCCACAGTCGAAGGTCTGGAACAACGAGATGTCGTAATGAGCATTTGCGTGAACTGTTTGAAATTAAATCGGGTCCGATTGAGTCGCATCAAGAATTTTTAAGAACCGACAAATGGAAACCACATTTCCGATTGTGATTATTAACAGTTTCGATTTTCCGATCTCCGATTGAATCGGATTGGAACGATGGCTAATGGTATTGCATCGGATCGGAACTGCAGCACTGTGGACTGTTGGCATTGCAAACACCGATTGGCGATTTCCGATGGTAATCGCATCGTAAATGGTAAGATTTCCGACGGTTATGATTTTTGCGATCTCCGTCTTCCAACTGATCGGATCGGAGCATTGAAGTTTGGTATCGGATCGGATCGGAATTGTGGTTAAATCGGGGCTTTTACATTCAAGTCTTTGCAATGTGTGACTTCCGATTACTTGGATCGAAAGTGCAAAACTGTCGCAGGCCTTAGCACGTATATTGTATTAATTGAAATGGTTATGTAGCCCAATAATAGAGGTCCACGTTTAATAAATTAAAAGGTCTAAAAATTTTAAAACGCTTCCGTTTCGGCTTAGTGGGCCCATAACCCACAGGCCCAGGTTCGAAATCTTTACAAGAAAGGAGATTTTGGAAATACCCCAAGATCTCTTTTCATCACCTTCACCTGTTTCCTAGGACAAACCTTCATAGGTCACCTAGGCCATCAATTATCTCACATTCTAGCAAACCAAAAAATTTTCTTTTTGGTCCACAACCGCGTTGGTGTGTCCTCAAGAATCCATCCAAATTTCATGATATTCTGATTGTGGGATCTTGATATAAAGCAAGCCCTAAGTCGAAGACTAATTCTTGCCCTTGGTTCCCTTAAGGCAAGAAATCTCACTGGGATCATTGCATTACCTTTCATTGAAAATTCCTTCCTTTATCCCCTTCTCCTCACTGATTAGGTCAAGAAAAACATTGGTTTCTCAACCCCATTCCCTTGACCTAACCTCAGGTCCACTTAGTCTCATATGGTCCCACAATTTGTTGAGGCCAATCTCAAAAAGACCACTTGGAAGCCAAGTTTCCACTAGGATTTTAGGAGCTAATAATCTTCTTGAAAAGTTGTATACTCAAAACCGAGCTCTTAGAATTCCCCAAAGCCCTTCCTAGAGAGCCTTTCATCTTTCTCTCAAAGAAAGCAAGACATATATTTTAGCTTCTCTTGTGAATAGGGTTTTATGATCACCTCTCATCCTATCATTGATCCATTCAATTTCATGATCCTCATTATATCGAGTCTCCTCCCATTGGTGAAATTACGTAAAGAGTAGGGAGCCATAGCTAAGGTGACAATGGGATATTTCTCCATTGTTTCCATTTATCTAGTAGTTTCCCTCCAAGGATCACCTTTTAGGTCCCCTAATAGTTTGAGCAGTAACAAGCCTCATGAATTTCAGAGGTGGAGATTGGCATAGTTATCTACCAGTGTGTGGAGGTGGCTTTTACATAGCCATCACTCCATATATTCAAGATCGTGTCGAGCAAACAATTTTAAAGGGAAAAATAAATGTGATGTAAAATGGTTTAAAGTTCCAGTGATTCAATTTATATATTTAATCTCTTGGGTATTAAATTAAAATCTCTACAGCCCAGGTCAAAGCTTAACTTCATGGAAGATACAATATGTTTTTCACAACGTCAAATATGGAAATATTTGGGCATTTGCAACTGGATGGATGATCCAACGCCCTATGCATGCTCTAACTTGACCTTACTCCACCCTACTTCCATGAAGTGTTCTCAAGCTACAACCCAAAGGAGACTCCACTTCCTTACCTTGCACCACCCAACCACCTTCATCAGGTGGAAACCCACATTTCACAATTTTCAGACTAGATCCACCTGTGCTCAAAATTTATCATAAATAGTATCAAACAATCTACAACACAATGTTTTTTTAGTATACTTCTACTCAAAATGTACCTCAAACCCTGGCTATTAACATCAACTGATCATTTCACGACAGTACTGATAAAATACTATGTCAAGTTCCATGCCACAATCAAATATGTCTTTAATCAATATCAATGTCAAACTCTAGTTGATCAAACCATAACATTAAATGTTCTTGATTCAATATACATATCTACTGCAGCTCATCAGGCATTTCTAATTACAAACCCTAGTTCCTCAACAAGCATCTTTTACATACATGATGTCACTAAAATTCCTTTGTCCTACAAAACAATATTTGTCTTAAAAAAATACACACACACACACACATATGAAAACAATTCTGCAAACAACTTCTCTTTGCTCATATTCCATATACAAGCTAAACCACACTTATTGCTTATAAAATAGCTTTAAAAACTAGGCAACATACTCATTTTCCTCTGTCCTACAAAAAATATTTGTCTTCAACAAAAAACACACACCCACACCCACCCATAGATGAAAAAAATTCTGCAAACAACTTCTCTTTGCTCATCCTCCATGTAGAAATTTGCTGAATAATGAAGATTTATCCACTAAGATTATCCTGGTCACACACTAATTCGAATTCATGCATAACACATAACCTCTTCTACAATTGATCAACAATTTGCGGAAATAGAAACAGTCGCATGCGCACATAAACACAATATGTAATGGGGAAAGCTTATAGCTGAAAACCCCCAGCTATTTGTATATTATAATAGAAGAGAAACATGTAACAATCTCGGTACAATACTCCTCACAAGTACTCAGTACTGTCTCCAAAAGTTACACACAAACTAGCTTGGTTTTGAACAAGTCACAGGTTCAAAACTCATCCACTAATTGCCTGCCTCTACTGCGCAATCCAAGTTGGTTCAATGAGAGATCCAAGTTCGAATATCCTTGGCTTCAACTGCGCAATCCTCATGGGCAATCTCCTCCAATGCTTGTGCAAAACTCATGCACAACTCATGTCGCAACTAATAGCAAACTCACCCTTTCATCTACCTCTTCCACTGGTCTTCACTGAACTGTCCATGCACTGTAGTAAAATGATGTGTTCTTGAGTTGAATAATGAGTTAATAATTAGTGAATTAAATAATATTTAATTCACTCAACTCATCACTAGTGTATTAGCTAGTTAAACTAAACACAACTAGTTCAACTAAGTTAAACCGAACACAACTCCACCAACTGTCTCATCAACTCCACCAAACTCCGCCACTTGAGTTCTAACTGAATTTAACCATGCATGAGCTCACCAAACCCTTAGGAATAGTGTAATTCCTTCTGTCAGGTGCATGGGCCACATCTGTAGCTCCAACTGAAGTGCTGCAAGAGGATAAACTGAAGTTTATAGTCCAAATATTATTAAGGGATAATAATATTTGACTGACCTATTTTTAGACAGGCAGTCTAAAAATAGACTTCGACTTGTATGTCTAAAAATAGAGGTCCATATATTTTTACCAACTCGACCAATCATCCAAGAATAGCATACTGCAACTCCTAGACCATGCTCCATATGTCTAAAAATAGACATAGTCTAAAAATAGACTTTGCGCCAAAAATAGCCTGTGGGCCCACTTAGTGAAGGCGACTTCATTTCACTAAGCTCCATCATCTTGTTGCATTTTCAACACTCCATATACAAACTCAACCACACTCACTTCTGATTCAATAGCTTCAAACCATAGGTAGAATAATAATTTACTTTCAATACATATTTTTCCCATAAAATACAATTTACAACCATTTCAACCATGCCTGAATGCATCTAATTCTCAACCATGATCACATGGAATCTTCTAGTACTCAATTTAGATCAATAATGAATTTCAAAATCAACTGTATATTAACCGTTTGACAAAATTGCAGTTTCAGGGCACATTCTACAATATGATGGAAAATCGGTGCCATTCTACAAAATGTATATCCTCGAGTGATTATGCAATGAAATTTTTGTTGGCATTCAATTAGTTATTTGAAAATTTGAGAGGGCAACCAAAAATTAAAATCGCTTATAAAATATCAGCGAAGTCGATTTTTTTATTTTTATTTTATTTTATATATATATATATATATATATATATATATATATAAAGCTTTAGAGCTATTGTGCTCGTTTTTTTTATTGTGTTGGTTTATATAAAGTACCAGCACAAAAAGCTTTAGAGTTCTTGTAATTAGTTACATTAACAATATCAGTATAAAAAATTGTTTCATGTCCCTCCACATCTTTGGGTTCCAAATCATAAACAGAAATTCTCTAGACATTTGACATTCTGGGAAATTACATCAGCTATATTTCAAAACTTCATAAGTATTCAGAACTTTTTATACAAAACTTGAAATGTGCCTTTGTTGTCCTAGCTCCTTGTTAAGTTGTGCACCCAAAAATGAAAACCGAGATCCTTTTGAAAGCCCAAAACTGTAGGATCATTGGTTGCTTACGAAGTCACTCCTCAACCACTTCTGAGACCTGCAAAATCAAAGGATATTAGGAAAAAATTACCGATCACTTTGCTCCTTTACCCTCTGCTTCAATTAGTTCGTAGTGAATTTCACCGAATCTACCTCTTAATCCATTTTTTGACAACCTGTCTGCCTGAGAATTTTTCTCTCTATAGATGTGGCTGAAAGTGATCGAGGAGAACTTTCTTCTAAGGATCTCTATTCGACCCACCATGTTGTAAGGAGTTCCAGATTAAGAGTCGATCCTTTGTTCAAATGGTCAATCAAAACTTTTGAATCCCCATATATGGACAATTTTTCAATAAAGAGATGGTGTGCAAACCACATCAGCCCCCAAAGTGCTAATTCCTCTGCCCTCATATTGGTACCAATACCTCCATACCAATGGATCTTATAGTGGCAAGTGGGTGTGATCATCAACCATGCCCCACAACCGCACCTTTGATTTTGTGCAGCCCCATCAAAAAATACTGCTGGGTAGTTAATTTCATGTGGTCAGTTCTTGATTGATAAATCTGATGGAGGTTTTTCTGTTGTCTTCAAATAATCCCAATCAAGTAGAACTTGTTTGCTTACACTCTCCAGTGTGCTTTTCTGTTCTTCAAAGATCCTTCTATTTCTACAGCACCAAATGCTCCAATGGTAACTAATAGCCATATTCTTGTAATGCTTGCCTTTCCCTGTTCACCATAAAAAGCATCTTTCCGCATTATTGTATTGGGGCATCGCACAGAGAATTTTCTTACAGATATGTTGTAGTACCTTCCTGGTGACGGGACATTCATAAAAGAGATGAATATTATCTTCATTAGCTTTCTCACAAAGTTTACATATCCCAGGTCCATTAATCCCTCTTCTCTGCAGGTTCCTCCAAGTGAGGTTTTTGTCATGCCACACCAGCCAATATAATATAATTTGTTTTTTCTGCACTTTAGCACTCCACAGGTCCTTTATCCATCTTGGATTCCTTATCTCTATAAGGTCTTTCATCATAGTACAGTAAAGAATACTAATAACAATTTGTTCCTTTTGTACTTTACCCCCCCATATAATTCGGTCCCCTTGACCGTCTTTATGAAATCCCATGCTTCGTAAAAAGTCACAATATCCATCCCATTCGACTTCCATAGCTTCTGGTAAACCCATTTGACTAGTCGAATGCCAATCTGGGATCTCTGCCTACCAGTGCACAATTTGGCTTATAAAGAATATGCCCTTTTGATACAAGAAAGATAATAGATGCTCTGAGATGTGTGGATCAGGTTGGGAACCTCCCAGTCCTGCTTGATCAATTTTGATGTGTCCACCCATACCAAATTTCCATCTTAATTTCTCTCTAAACTCTGTCCAAAATTTCCAGAAACTGTTCCAAATAGGTGACCCTCTCTGCTACTGTATATTACCTCCAATATAAAGGTCTTCCATCGATTTTTGTTTGAAATATTTATGTTCCATAATTTCCTTCTACAAGCCAGGGATGGTAAAACACCTCCACAGGGACTTCATCAAGAGTGCCTTACCAAATGTATCCAGCTCAATAATCCCCCATCCTCCCAATTCCTTGGGCAAAGCAATCGAATCCGATTTAGCCAAATGGTATGATCCTTTTCCTAATCCACCATTCCATATCAAATTTTCCATGTATCCCTGGATTTTTTTTATGATCCTTTGCGGAATGCAGAATAAGTGTGCCCAGTATATTGTAATTTGTTGTAATACAGCCTGGGTTAAAACAAGGCGACCTCCCTTCAACAACCACCTGTTGGACCAAGTTGTTATTCTTCGTTGAAATTTGTCCAGGATCCAAGTCCAATTGCTGGAAGTGTATCTAGTGGCCTTCAGGTGAAACCCAAGGTATGAGATCCCCTCGTCCAACATAGTAACTCTGAATTTAAAGGGATTTTGGAAGAATTCTAAATATTCCATGGAACCCTCTAAATGGTAAAAGCATGATTTCCCCTCATTTGCTTCCATGCCCGACGCTGCACAATTTTTTTTGAAATCAGGTCCATAGTCCACCAACTGTTATTGATCAACATCCCAAAGAAAAGTACATCATCCACAAAAAAATTATGTGAAATGTCCCCTCTGCTAGTTATATTGATTCCTTTGAAATCTCCATGCACCATCACTCTTTTGATTTTGAGGCTAAGGGAATCCATTACTAGGATAAACAATAGCAGGGATAATGCACATCCCTGCCTTAGTCCAGGTCTGAAAAAAGCCAAAGCTAAGCCATTTATGATAATGGAAATGGTTGTTGAAGTGAAGCAGCCCGCGATCCACTCTGTCAATTCACAAGACAAGCCTACCTTATGTAGAATCAATGCAAGGAAACCACAATCAACATTTTCATAGGCTTTTTTCAAATCAACTTTCATAATACCAGCTTTGATATTTCTCGATGCTATTGAATGCATGGTTTCTTGAGTGATTGCCACAACGTCATGGATGCTCCTTCCAGGTAAGAATCCCACTTGTTTTGGTGTGATGTATCTGGCTAGGACACCCTCAATTCTTTCAGCCAACAGCTTGGAACCAATCTTATAAAGGGAGTTGCAAAGTGAGATCAGCCTGTAATCCTCGAAACTTCTGGGGTAATTTTTCTTTGGTATAAGGGCAATAAACTTCGAGTTAATCCCACCCCTGAATTTACCTGTAGTCTTAAATTCTTCAATCATATCCTTTCTATCCCAAAGAAAAATATCAGAGAAGTAAATGAAGAAGTCTGGCATCCACCCATCTAGACTTGGACTCTTATCAGCTGGAAATGATTTAAGTACATTTTCCACTCCTCCACATGTTATCGGTCTCATTAGGCTGGCATAGCTTCACCAAACATACTTGGATATAATTCCAACGCCTTTATTTGCTTAGCAAACACCTCATCCTCCCTACGCCTATAGAGTTCCTAAAAATAATTTATAGCTTCTTCTTGAATACCAACTGTGGTATTAACAACTTTCCCATTTACGTCCATGTTCCAAATCACATTTAATTTTTTCCGACCATTTGTGAAATAGTGAAAAAATTTAGTGGTATTATCACCTTCTTTGAGCCATGTGGCTCGGCTCTTAAGTCTCCATGACTTCTCATGAAAGAGTAGAATATTCCTCCTATCAAATTCCAATTTTTCGAGTTGGGTCCATATTTCGGTGTTTGGTACCCCATCTTCAATCTCTTTAATAATCGTCGAGATTTCTCCCTTGATGTGCTTTAGTTCCCATATTAATCTATCCTTTGCAGATTTCTCCCAAATATTCACTCGACCCTTGAGGCTTTGCAACTTTTTTGATATGTTTTCCATCCCCAATACTCCTTCCATTCCTTTGTTCTCTCCCATATGATTTCGAACCAATTTATTAAAGATGTCACATGTTAACCAGGGCCTATTAAATTTAAAGGGATACCAATTTTTCTAATACTCAAAATTCCATTCAACAGTGATCGGTGGATGGTCTGAGATAACCAAATCCACAGCCCTGGCTTGTAAACCCCCCATCAATGACAATAGATA
This sequence comes from Pinus albicaulis, assembly GCA_034641835.2. NCBI lineage: Eukaryota > Viridiplantae > Streptophyta > Pinopsida > Pinales > Pinaceae > Pinus > Pinus albicaulis. Next base: position 749,943,228 of record CM076582.1, on the reverse strand, counting down.
TTTCTGGACCATTATTTTTTATATTATTTTTCCAATAAATTCCTCCCCCGCACACCCATTGAACTAGGTCGGCCCCTCCCTTTCCAAAGATAGATCAATCAAATTGGAAGACTTAAAAAGAGATAAAAGGAAATCCTCTAGTGGATCCTTCCTGCCTCGAGTTCCCCTAGTATCTCTTGCCTACAGAGTGCAATTAAAGTCCCCAACCAATATGCAGTTGTCCAGTGCAAGGATACCATACGCCTCCATTTTTCCCCAGAAACTGTGTTTATCCTTATAGGGAGCATAAATATTCATCAAATGGATTCGACACTGAAATCCTTTGAAACGTCTGGTCATAATAATACCGTTTATGAAATTGAAAGCAAGCAAAGTTACCCGAACGAGATCCTAGATGAAAACAAGGCTACCAGAGCGACCCATGGCGTTGGTGGTGACCACATTCCAATTTGGAAACAACGCCCGATAGAAAGAATGAGTGTCGTCAGCTTTGGTCATGGTTTATTGAAGAAAAATCACAGAAGGTCTCGTCGAAAAAAAAATTCCCGCAGAGAAGCCATATGTTCTTTGCCCCCACCCCTATAATATTCAAAGTGCACAGTATCATGGCAGACCAGCTGGGGCAGGGGCCAAATCTCTAAGGACATGGTCAAGTGCGATGGTAAGAACATCATGGAAATTTCCCCGCGGAAGATTCTGTATGGAACCCACCTAGATAGATCTGTGCTTACCCCGAGGCCTTCCCTTCCCCTTACGAATTGTAACATTGAACGTCGAAGATGGGCTTGGGACGCAAACAGGGGAGGTAGGGCGAACAACATTGATAGGAAAGGGAACCATATGAGCTCCAGTGTTTTGAATGATGAAGTCGAGGTCACTCCCTATTGAATTTTGGGGGGAGAGGAAAGCATCAGCCTGATCACTATGATGAGGCATAGATGGGGAAGAAGGAAAATCCCGTGGCTCCTATTTAGACGGAAGGGTATTATGGGGAGAGGAGTAGTCCATTGCAGGGATGGGAATGGGGATTCAGATGGAGGAAGGAGCCTCCAAGATTGTACTAGCAAGCGGCATAGAGTTAGGAATTACATAAGTTGCAGGCCGACCCACGGGAGAGACATCAGCCGCCGATAAATCCCCCGAATCCATCAAAATACCATTATCATTTAAATTTAAATTATGGATTGGATTGGGCTCCGAAAAATACTTACCCGATTTAGGAAGCTGCCCCGTCGGAAGGTCCTTCTGATGTTTAGGGGTGTCATGTGCCACAACCCCGGTAAAATTCTTCCCTTCACCTCGCTGATAAGAGTCCTTGAAACACTGACAACAATGCATAAGGTGACCTATTTCGTGACATAAGTGACACCGGAATGGGGTTGTCTAGTAATCCACCACCTGTCGATGTACGTGGCCCTACCATTCTAAATCCACCTTAGTAGGCAAACCCCCCGAGAAAGACATCTTCACCAGTATCCAAGCTATCCTTTTGTTGAATGCACCTGTGCATTTTGGGTCGACAAATCTACAAGTTCCAATTCTATCCCCTATCTCCTTCAAGGCCTGTAGTGTCCAGAACTCCATAGGAAAACATGACAACTTCACCCATACCAAATGGCACCTTGGGGCATTTCGGATGGGGTGGAAGCCAACCTTCCAGCGGTGTAGAGCCAAATTGCAACGACCATTCACCCAAACTCGACTGAACACTTCGGCCAAATCTGCAGCCTTAATGAAATGAAACCCATACCAGCCGCCCTCCAGTTTACCGACCAGTGGACGATAACCTAAAATATTTTTCTAGGCCTCCATCAGCCAGGGGAAGAAGTTTTTTTTGCTGAATTTTGTGAAATTCCAGCGCCCTACCAACGAGCATTCCTAAAAACTTCTATTGTTCTTCAATGATTGTTATGTTGTTGATGTGCCTCGAGGATGCGTTTTGATTAATTTTATGTGTCTTAAAGTTTTAAAATAGGAAATCCAAGCCTAAATATCACTTCCAAACATAAGGATATGTGTTATATTAAAATCTAAAATATTTATGGAGAATGGGCTCGTCGATCATCTACAACAAAGAGCCAAATATGATGCCTAGTTCGACTGTAATGATAACTCCATCCAGGCCTGAAGTTGGTGACTATTACAATTGAAATTTTATTGGAGTTCGGTGTGTGTGTGTTTTACTATCACTTTGTAAACCACTTCACATTTTATATGGGCCAAGACTCAAACCAGAGCTCAGATCCAATGTTCGTAGTGTCTCAGATGTGTTAGGGTACAAAAATAAAATTTTGTATTCATGATGTTGCAATAATCGATTGAAAAAACAAAATGTGTTCCAGAAGGGGTTTCCAATATAGGCTATCATAAAATGAAAGACATATTTCTCTTCACGTCGAAACCTTACAAGACTTCTCAACATAATTTATGTATTTTTTTTATTTTTATGCTTATGGATACATAAAACCAAGCCATGCTATCACATATCAATAGGATTCAATTCAAATCACCAATGAAATTGGAAGTTGTAAATGGTGAATCAATCAAGTAATTTCAATATTCATAATCACCGTTAATTTTTTTTTTTTTTTGCTATAGCCATATATATATATATATATATATCAAAATGGTGTGTATATGTTTTTCACGTTCAATGCATATTAAAACTTGGTCAACAAACTCAGTGATGAAAAATAATAAGACCAACTTCAGATGACTGCAAAGTAAATTTCAGTGAGATTGAGTAGTCTGTGCCTTCAGATCAGCTCTGCAAATTCTGAAACCTAGCGAAACAACTAGCTTTGAAAATTTTGAAACCTAGCGAAACCCTTACCAAATCACAGAACAACTTGCAAGAATTATCTTAAAAGATACAATGAAAATCTAAAGAACCAAAACCCAAAAATTTTCAAAAACTTCCACATAGATCTGTAATACTCCACTGCGTCGTGATGATTTCAAAGCTCGATTTCTTGATTAGATGTAGATCAATCCATACTTTGGTGATGAGGAAAATTTCCCTTTTTATATTATTTGGAGGGGCTCCAAGAGGCAACCAAATTTGCAAATTTGGAGGGAGATTAACATTTGAGTTTCAAATATAGTGGAGGAAAAACTCTTTAGAGAGTTTTTGAATTTCAATTTTAAAAAATCAAATCCCATTTTCTTGAATAAATTTGAAAACCCTGTTAAATAAACTTTTTCAATGATTTAATTTGATGGAGATGAGCCACATTACTTGACCATATGACTTGACCAAAGAATAAAGTTTCCACATCATCACCCTTTGCATTTTTTTCCCACAATATGGGGGCATCATCTTCAAACGAGGATATCTCCCAAACCATGAAGGCTCTCATGGTTTACCACATACTACCAGAAATGACTTAATGAGGAGAATCCAAAGATGATGATCTTGAGATAAAATTTAGTGAGCTTCATCCTCAAAACCTTCAACAAGTGCAGGGTATGTCCATCATCCAATGAATCTAAACCCTAGAGCTAGGGTTTCCAACCATCCTTCCATTGGAGCTTCCAAATAATACAATCCAAACAAATATTAAGAGCATTAATTAATTAGCATTGGCATTAATAATAACACCATTCAACAATCCCCCCCCTTTGTCATTTATGGCAACACATACTCCACCTTGTGATCACTTCTCCCCTTGAATCTATGTCTCTGATCCTTCTATTATGTTTTCTCTCCCACTTTGACATCAATGGAAAAGGATGACCCCTCATGACAAATTGCTTGCTTTTGTGGACTTGTAACCTGCACGTGCTCCCCCTTATGAAATGCCTTACTATGTCTTCTTGCAAGCTGCCTTCCTTTGTCGAAGTGCCTTCCTCAATACTTGTTGAAATGAAATATCTCTACATAACATGCTAGGATTCATACAGATTTCCATAGCTAATTCTACCTATTAATATAAATCCATGACATGGGATTTTTTGTGATTTTGTCCTTAAATTTCCTTTCCAAAACCATTCCACTCAAACTGCCCAAAATGCCAATTGTAAACCTATCAAGAGATATCTCTTCAAAAGTACAACTACTACTACATAGACTCCCCCTTCTTAATGTTCACAAGATAGGGAATCAACATGTTGAATATTCAGAATAATGTGTGAACCAACTCTTCGGTCGTATCATCCTAAACTTCAACATTTTCCATTGGAGATTCATCGCGACCTTTCACCTTTACAAAACACGAAAGCATCACTACTGAGACTTTCTCATTTTCTTGGTCTTCTTGCATATGTTTTCTTTTCCATACCTTCCTATACCTTGTGTTAGGGCTGAAGGATTCCATCTTGAACCTGCAATCAAAAATTATGTGCCCATTGTTATGGAATTTGTAACATTCAATATTAGTCATAAATGTTTGAGCTAGTGACATGTACTTTATACTGAAAAAGTTTTCTTTAAATATGTCTTGCGATCTAGCAAAATTGATTTTATGGTTTTGATAATTCCATTGATAATTAATGATGTCATACATTCTACAATCCCTATCCATATGCCCAAAGTTAGAACATGAAAAGCAATATCCATTAAACATGTTGGTGTACCTGGATGAGATGTCCTGTCTTGATGATCTTCTATAGTCATCCTTCTTTGTATGAGGGGTGGCCTTTTGTTGATTACTTCTTGGAGAATTTTTTTTTTATCCTTCTTTGGTCCTTCATATTGATTTTGTATTTGAGGGATCATGTTTTCAGTCTTCTCATCAATCTTGTTTTGCGAGGACTTGAAACTTGTACCTTCATTACATGGGGATTTACCTGCTTCTTTTTCCTTCATCTTTAGGGGACTTACCTACTTATTTTTCCTTCATCTTCAAGGGCTTTACTTTATTTTTTTTCCTTCATCTTCATTTTATCCATGTCATTATTATTCCTTTCTTCATCCAACAATTTCTCTTTCTTGAGCTTGTTTATTTCAATTAGGGTAGCGTCATGTTCTTTTTGTTTTTGAGAAATATCTTCCTTAAATTTGTGTTTCAAGACTTTCCTTCTTTCTTCTACATTTTTTACTTGTAGCTTTAGAAGAGTGACCTTTTCTTCTTCTCTATTAAGAACTTGTATTTGTTCCTTCTACCTTTCATTTTCCTTTATGAGCCTACTATTTATTTTTAAGATGCATCTAGTTCCTTTTATTTTTTATCAATTTTAGATACGTACCTTTGACCATAATTCTTTAGTTTTCTTGCCAAGTCCTTCTCTTTCCTTTTTGCTTCTTGTACTTGGAGTTTCAAAAGATCAACTTCTTTTTTGAGTGTGTGATTCCCCTTCTCTATGTTCTTCCATTATTTGAAGGCATTAATCAATTATTTTTCCATGTCCTCTTATGCTTCTTCTTCATCATCATTGCTAGATTCTTTGATATGAGGATCCACATGATTATCAACATATTTATCTTGACCTATATATTTTTTACCTTAATAGAGATATCGAAGTTTCTCCCAAATATGTTTGTGTACTGAGCATTGACCAAAATTTTCTTTTATAGTGTCTAACAGAGTATTAATGATTAGATTCATGGATTTTGTATTGTGACTTCTATATTCTTTGGTAGATGTGTCTTCAAAGACAATATATTTTCGTACAAACCATCCATGGGCTTGCAAATAAGCTTCCATTTTATCTTTCCAAAATACAATTTTGATTCAATGAACAAAGAAATTGTACCAACATGTATCTCTTCATCATTGTAATAGGTTTTGAAATAGCTTCAATATCAGACACGTCCTTTGATTCCTTTGAACACTTGGCAACTTGCTTCCTTGACCTTCCCATCCTAATTCACTTGATATTTGTCTTCCAGTTGCTAAGCTTCCACTGAAGGAACCTTGCTCTGATACCAACTGTTGGAAATACTGAGAGGGGGGTGAATCAATATTTCTTATCAATTAGCATATTTTTCATGTAATATAACATTAATTTCTATTATCATCAGATAAACATAAAAATCCATCAACACCATTCAACAATGCACAAAGATAAATACTATAGACACAAAGATTTTTAGGTGGAAACCCCTCTGGGACAAAAACCACTAGACGCTTCTTAATATTTATCTTTCAAATATTTACATCAAATTTTCACCTCCAATTGAAGAAGGCTCCGACATGTAATATGCTCTAATGCCTTATTCAACAACTACAACTAGGATGACACTTGGAAGCCTTGTTTTACAGGCTTCAACCCAAAGGATGCTTCAGCACACGTTTTACTAGCTACAACTGGACGGATGCTCCAATGCCCTATGCAGGTTCCAACCTTCCCTACACCACCCTACTGCCCTGAAATGTTCTCAAGATCCAACTTGAAGGAGGCTCCAATTTCCTACCTTACACCACCTAGCCACCCTTATCAACGGGTGAACCATGTTTCACAATTTTCATACTGGATCCACCTATGCTAAAAATCAATCATAAATAGGATCAAAGAATTTCCAACACAATATTTGTTCAATCTACTACTACAAAAACTATACCTAAAACCCTGGCTATCAACATTAGCTAACCGTTGCACAACATTGTTGATAAAAGACTCTATCAAGTGCCCTACCACAATAAAATCTACCTCTACTCAATATCAATGCCAAACTCTCGTTGATCAAACCATAACTCTAAATTTTCTTAGTTCAATAGACAGATCTATTGTAGCATATCAAGTATGTCTAATGATATACCGTAGATCCTCAACCATCCTCTTTTGTGTAGTTGATCTCACTAAAATTCCTTCATCCTACAAAAAAAAATTTTTCTTCAACAACAACACATATATCAAAACAATTCTGAAAACAATATCTCTTTGTTCATTTACCATATACAAACTCAACCACACACTCTTCTTATACAATAGCATCAAACCCTATGCAACATACTCATTTATTTTCAATACATATTCTAGCCATAAAATACGAGCTATAAAATTTCAAACATGCCTGGATGCATCTAATTCTCAACCATGATTGCCTCGCATCTTCTAGTTTTTAATTTAGATCAATAATGACTTTCAAAACAAACTATGCATTAATTGTTCGAAAAAATTGCAGTTCCATAGCACATTCTGCATAGAAAATCACAACCATTCTACAAAATGCATATCCTCCAATGATGATGCAAAATTTTTTTTGTTGGCATTCAATTAGTTGTTCAACCAAATGAGAGGACAAAAAAATATTTAAAATTGTCTATAACACATCAATGAAGTCAAACTTCTATTCGTCTTACCGAATACATATCCACGTGACTATTAAGTTGTTGTCATTCTTTAGAGATGAGTTTTGATTAATTCATTGTGTCTTAAAGTTGTTGAATAGGAATTCCAATCATAAATATCATTTCCAAACATAACGATATGTATTATATTAAAATTCAAAATATTTATGGAGAATGGGTTGGTCGGTCATTTGCAATAGTGAGACAAATATGATGCCTACTTCAACTGTAACAATAAATCAATCTAGGCCTAAATTTGTTGATGGTTACAATTGGAATTTGATTGGAGTTTGGTTAATATATGTGTGTGTGTGCATCTTACTATTCATAGTTACTATCACTTTGGAAACCACTTCACATTATATACGGGCCAAGACTCAAACTAGAGCTTAGAGCCAGTATTCGTAGTTTCTCATACGTGTGTTAGGGAAAAAAAGTAAAAGGTTGTATTCATGATGTTTAAATAATTTATTCACAAAAAAAAATGCATTCGATAAGTGATAGGCGAGATGCCTTTACAGTTTTGATGTGTCGTATGGGTTTGAATATAGGTTATCATAAAATGAAAGGTATATTTTCCTTAACGTTCGAGCCTTATATCACTCATCAACATAATTTATATGTTTTTTTGTTTTTATTCTCATGAATATATCGAAACAAGCTATGCTATCGCATATCAATAGGAGTCAATCCAATTCACCATTGAACTTGGAAGTTGTAAATGGTGAATCAATCAAGTAATTTCAGGATTCAGAATTACCTTTAAAAAAACTTTAGTACACCTAAATATATGGTGTGTATATGAGTTTCATGTTCAATAAAAATTCAAACCTGTCCCACAAACTTCAAACTTAGTGATGACAAAGAATAAGGCCAACTTCAGATGACCACAAAGTATATTCTAGTGAGATTGAGTAATTCATGCCTTCAAACCAGCTTTGCAAATTCAGAAACCTAGCGAAACCATTCTCAAATCATAGAAATACCTATAGAGTGAGCCCAAAAGAGCCTAAAAGAGAATAAAAAATGTTGAAGAACCAAAACCCAAAACTTTTCAAACATTTCCACGTAGATCTACAATACTCCACAGGGCCATGATGATTTCAAAGCTCAATTGCTTGATTAGACGTAGATCAATCCATACTTTGGTGATGAGGAGAATTTCCATTTTTATAGTATTAGGAGGGGCTCAAGAGGCAACCAAATTTTAAAATTTGGAGAGATATTAACACTTGAATTTAGAATATAATGGAGGAAAAACTCTTTAGAGGGTTTTTTAATTTGAACTTCAAAAACCCAAAAGCCCATCTTCTTGCATAAATTTGAAAACCCTCGAAAATAACCTTTTTCAAAGATTTAATTTGATGAAGATGAGCCACATTACTTGACCATATTACTTGACCAACGAATAGTTTCCACATCATCACCCTTATGGGTTTTATTCAAATGAGGCTATATGCCAAATCATCAAGGCTCTTGTGGTATGCCACATACTACCAAAATATTCTCAATGAGGAGAATATAAAGTTGATAATATTGAGATAATATTCACAAATATTCTTCCTCAAAAACCTCAACAAGTGTGGGGTATGTCCATCGTCTAGGGAATCTAAACCCTAGAGCTAGGTTTCCAACCATCCCTCCATTAGAGCTTCTGTTAGGTCTCATAATTGTCACATTTTTATCATGTTTATCCTTGCCATTCCTCGCATTATATAACCTCATTTAACCATTTATCATACCATTTTCATGGGTTCACCTCATAATTTTCCAATTTATTTATTTTTAATATTATAAGAGAATTTATGATTAATTATTGAAAAATTTAACATATTTCAGTAATATCTCAAATGTGGATGAGCTTTGTGATGTGTAGGACTATTTGAAGGATTATTCAAAAATATTCTTGAATATTTCCTCCACAATTTCAAGAATTCAAACGATAATTGTTCAAGCTTATTCAAAGGATAAGATCATGGAGATTTGGATAACATATCTTATCCAATATTTGTGAGAGATGAGTGAGGATTTGAAGGGATTATATTTTTTAATTATAGGGATATTGGTTGAGAGAAAAGAAGATTTGTAATTATGAGTTGCTTATCTTATTTCCAAAGCACTCATGTATAAAATAGAGTGATCTCTCTTCATTTGGGGATATAGGAAAATTAGGAGAAGAAAAGAAAATAAGGGAAATGAAGGAAGGAAGAAGTAGAAAATTGAATTGAGAATTAGAGTATAGAATAAAGTTTTGGTTTTGTAATCTTTCATGATGTAATAAGATTGTGTTTTTATTCATAGTTAATGTTAGCTCACATATGTTGACACACAAGTTACTCTTCACATGTTGATTTTCTCTTATACGATTGCACATTTCCAATTTATGATATGATGCAGTGGTAATGTTGTTGGAGTAGAACTATGAGGAAGGACAATCAGGACCTCCTAAGTTAGGAGCCTCTTCTCTCACTTTATACACATCACAAATTGCTGCTCTTTAGTCTCTATTCTTCAAGACAATACTCTGGGGAAGGACAACCATGTTTTCCTAATTTAGGAGCCTCTTCCCTCATTTACTGCATCTTGAATCATAAACAAAATCATTAGACTAGGCTAATTTAACTTCAATCCTGCATATATAGTGCATGTGCTTAGTAATTCTACGAATTCCTCGGATTGACAATGTTAGTGTTAGTATTTGTATGCTTCCACTAAGTATCAAAACACATTTTTCATGTGAATCTTAGGTGTCCCATTCTAAAGAAATTTTCAATCATTCCATTAGGTCATGATATAAAATTGTTCCACTGGTGGTTGTCTTTGTCAAGTGTCCCATTTTCCTTCACAAGTATATGCCTACTTACCCTCTTCCATGTCTTCGTCATGCTGAAGACAAGTTTTCTCTCCTTTCACTTTTAGTCAAAATCACTCATTGAGTCAGTTTATTTCATTTCTCATTAGGTCACTAGGGTTTCATTAGGTCAAATCATTGTGTTGTCTTATTTTCAATAAAGGGCAGCAGAAGGTGTGAAGGTGACCCATAATAAACTCATTATTTGCTTAAGTTAGTTCAAATGTAATAATTATACAGTCTCCCAAAGGTTTCCAAATCAGAAATCCACATGCCAACACATCAAATGTCAAAGGGAGTTGTCTTTTCCCAAGGGTGCCCAAGTCATCATTGTTCATAAGTACTAAACCCTAATTTCCTCTCGCACTGAGCTAGGGTTTTCTATGGAAACACAACATTTGAGTAGAGGAGCCATAAGGTAGGTCATATCAGTAATTATGAGTTCATTTCAGCTCATAAACATCATGTATCCATCATTTTTTTGAGAAAACATTCCAAGGGTCAAGTCATTTGCCACTCATAGGGCCAGTTTTTCTTCAAACTATATTTCTGACCAAAAAAAGATGAATTTGACAAAAGTGAGAGAGGTTTTTTTTCCATCATAGGTTCAAGAAGAAATAAATCCTTTAATATTTTCACAGGTGTTATGGTTTTAGAGAAATGTCAAAAACACAAGTGCTACAGGAGAGTTGTTGCACTTTTGGAGTGACCTTGGGAAAATAAATTTTCTCATAAATAGAGTATCCAAATGACTTTCTTGATGAGTAAAATGATAGCTAGAGAGAGATATATTTACAATGAGATATCATGAGCTCAATTTGGAGTTGAGGAAGGCCTCTGAAAGTTTCCTGTACAAGCACTCTGCATTTATGCACCATCATTCAACACTTTTTGATGTAACGTTCCCAATTTAGCTTCAGCTAATGGGAATATTAATTTTGCTCTTAAAACTTTGATTGATGAATAAATGGGTAAGGAGGCTCATGATTTGCTCAAATATGAATAAAAATCCTTCCTAATGTGAAATGGGATCATGTAATAACCAGTTCAAGCATCCACGTGTGTGAACAAGGCCTAAACTATGTGGGCAAGGTCAATTTTGACCAAGTCAACATGATTTACTCTCAAAGAAGTGGATTCTAAATAAATCCAGCTCAATGTGAATAGGGATCAAATCCATCTAGATAAAATGAAGGCACCTTGAGTGTGAAAAGGGACAAGGCATGAATAATCATTCAAGGTTGACCAAGTCAACAAAACTGTCTAGATGCATTGAACCATCTTTTTGGACAGCGCAGTTTTTGTGGAGGAGCCTTTGCATGGAAGCAACCTCATAGTGGGTGGGACCCTTGGTGAGGAAGCTCATAAATTATATAATAAAGAATATGGAAATAATATGGAAATATTGGAGATTATATTTTCATGAGGTCTGCTTAGACTTCCTACATACTTAGTTGTTTAGCTAAGTTGCTGCACTGCTTAGTGCAAGGGTTTGCCTGGGTGGCAATTCCCTACTCTTTCTTGGAGATCTTGCTTGAGAAATATAAGAGGAGGTTTCTGATCTGAATTTTCCACTACCTGGTGTTGGGCCAAGCATCTACCTTCAGAAAAAATGCAATCCCTTCAGAAAAATACGTTAGGTGCAGTGGAAGGGGTTAAAACCCCATTTTGAGGAGCTAGTTCCCAAGAGAAGGATAAACCTTTCGTTGGGAAAGCTAGAGGAATAATCTACAGCCATTTATTTGCATGTTAAGCCATATATTGCAGAGCTTCAGCCATACAGCGTTATTCGGCCACAGATTTTGCAGCAACTTTCTCTTATATATCTTTTCTGTCAAGAAACCCTTGCCGGGTCTTCTTGGATCTGTGAAAAAGAGATTAGATCTCTGTTTTTGTACATCATTGAGTATTATAATAAAATTATAAGATATATTTCTCTATTTTCTGAGTTAACCTCTCTTTATACTGCGCATTATCTTATGCAGCAACTCTGGCATTTTGCAGTCTTGGGGTTTTGGCAATTTCTAGTTGTTTTGAACATGGGAGGCCTGTTTAACTATGCTAAAGGAATTTTTTTCTGAAATTTTTTTTCATTCATGTCCTATATTGTCTATTATAAGGGAAAAAACTATTATTTTTCACTTTTTTAACTCAGATATTCAAAAAATAACATTTTGGGGTCAAAATTGTTGCTTTTCCCCACTTGGTGACATTGTAAAAAGGCATAGTTTGTTGTTGTGATTGTTTTATGAAAGCTATGTGTTTAAATACATTATATCAGATGATAACTTGCTGTTCTCAAAATTTTGAATACCTTAAGGTATTCTTATTGTTGTAGAAAATCCCAGTTTTGGGATATTACAGTGGTATCAGAGCAACAATCTTGGCTTAGCCTGTGAGCCCAAGAATTATGGAGTATTCTCATGGGGAGGAGGATATTTTCAGAAGTAATCAGAACAAACCCTTATTGTCTAGAGAAAGGAGGTTCTCAAAACTTCTCTTGATAAATCTGCAGGGCAAAAGCAAGGGCATCAAAGCAATGAGGAGGAAAACACATGAAGATCCCTCAACAAAATATATACAGGAGGAAGATTCTAAGTCCTCATATTTTGGATATGAGCACTCAGCCATATCATCATATCTACCACGTTCTATCAACAATTTATTCATGAAGAGGAAGAAAGGAGATGTGCCAAAGAAATATACTCTTAGTGATTATTTGCAAGAATATGAAGATCGATCCGAGGAGTTCAAAGATCACTTGAACTTCCAAGGGTTTTTCCAAATGAAGGAGGAAAAGAGCATAAGGAGCAAGAAGTAGGGTGAGGGTAGATTCTTTCTATCCACTTTTGATGGATCACCTCTATGTCTAGCTAGGGCTTGGGTGAAGGAGCTAGACACCTTTGTGAAAAAACATCAAGTTTCAGAATTTGAGGCCATCAAAGTAGCAGCACTGCATTTTGAGGGTAAGGCCTATGCTTGGTGGTTGTTTGAATCATTTTCCTTAAAGAATGCAAATACATCTACTTATGAAAAGTTCATTAAAATATTAGTAGAGAGGTTTGATGATATTTCATGTGAAACATCTTCTATTGCAACTATCAAACCACATCAAACAAAACTTTTGCATGAGTTGGGAGGATCTATAAATCCAACTCCATTTCTGAAAACTAATGAAGAGGAGGTGAGCTTGTTTGATGCTTTTCCAAGGGCAAGGTCTCCTTTGGTTGAAGGGATTTCTTCTCAAAGGAAAGACATGAATATTCCTTCTTCAAAAGAAGACCAATATTTGAGGTCTCTTGTTGAAGATAAGGCAACTTCAACTATTGAAGAAGAGAGAGGGAAGGCAGGGAAGAATAACGCAGTCATGACAAGATCACCTCAAACACCTCATAGAGAAGAGGAGGGAGCACTTTCTCCAAGAAAAGAAACTCTTGCACTCTTACAAAGAGTCCCAAAAGGTCTCACACATAGAGCTCTTGGCATAACACATGAGCAACATGTACTTTCATTGCCAAGTGATGGGATCTCGAAGATAGGAGGAGGAAAAGAGGAGGAATGGAATGATAAGCTTAAGAGCATGTAACCTTCTCTATTTTAGAGTTTTAAAGAACAAAGAAGGCAAGAGGACCTATGCAACAAAGTTAGGGGAAAATCTACCCACCTACATTCACGCCCTACTCTATGCCTTGATGCCTCTTTGCAAGGAGGCATTTCAGCAAGAAGGCCTCTTGATTGGAGGGAAACTAAAGTGTTCTCTCAACGATATGTAGCAGCAACATATTTTTTTTCAAGAGGGAACCTTGGAAGGAGCCACTACAACGCTGAAAATCATTGATGGAAGGCTAGGCAACTTTCTGAAATTGACCTTGCTTTCTTCCATTCATCTATTTGCGTTGGAGGGAATAGATTCAGAAATTTTTGCTGATATGAGAATATTATCAAAGGGCTACTTCATCGATTTGGGGCAGCAAATGATACTCCAATATATAATGAATATCTCTAAACATAACAAAAAAATAATTTCCTTTTTGTATGCAGGAGAAAAATTGTGGAAGTTTTTGAGAAAGAGAACCTTTCAAGGGGAGGGTGACTTTCCTAAACTTCAATCTTGTCTTGAGCAAGATCAGCTGCAAGAAAGGTAGAAAAATAAATTTGGGAATACTCCAACATGTGACTTTGACATCAAGCATGTCAAGTAGGAGAGCCATCATGTGACAAATGCATCATTTCAGACTTCTACAATGCTATCAATGTTGGGAAGCATAGACCCTTATTGGGAGTCCCAACTCTTAATGGAATATTCACATGTAAGGTTCTTGATGGGCAAGAAATTTATGAAGTGTATGAGGTATTTAATGGAATCATTTATGTTCATAATTATATTTACTTAACCAAATATTCCAAGCTCAAGGATAAACTACTTGATACAACTTATGAGGTCATGCTTTCAAATCCCACTAGTTTCATTAAAACATGTCATACTATATTAGATGGATTCATGTGGGAAAATTTTAGAGAGGAGATGCACTCTCATATGAGCAAGTGCATGAATCATTTGTTGGTTGAGGAGGAACATAGCTCTTGGGAAGAGTTATCATTATCACCTCCTTATACATTGAGTGTGAGAGGGAGCTCATCCATGAGCTACCTTGCTGATTTTAAACAAGTGTATAACAAACATTGTATTGCTATATTTCATGATGTATATTTTATATACTTGTTTTTTTATAATACTCATGTGCAGGTCTTGACTCCAAAAGGGGGCACCTTTTCTGATGGGCTTCATGAGCCACTTTGGGCCATGAACAATGGTGATGTTGGCCATTATTTGGGAGATCTTGGAAAGATGATGCACTCTTCATGGTGTGGTTCCTTAACACCAACCATCATACACCTTATCCAAGCATGCAAGAAGGATGGGAGAGAAAGCAAGTGTTGGGGAGAACGCTTGTCATATCATATCCTATGGCAATTAGGAGGAAAACTGTGCTAGTTGCACATGAGGGACCATTTTCCTTCTCCCTTATTGTATATGGAAGCTATCATGATCTTACTTATGCTCCCACATGCTGAAGATGTTCTTAACTTTGTTGGAGGCATGGTTGGAAGAGAGGCACACTTGTTGGATGTGTCTTTGGGGGAAGAGAGTCCCTACTTTTTCTACACTACATGTTCCAAGGGGAGCATGAGAAACTATATGGCCACCATTGCATATTACTTGTTTCTGTATGATGTCGACCATATGTTTTGTTGGAGTACTTGGGGCATGCCTCTCATGAGCAATTGGGAGGATATTTTCTATGAATTACCAAGCTGGAGGGTGATTCATTTTATTTGGATGATAGCAAGGAGGAGGGAGATCTCCATTGATGATGAAAGTCCCCATGATTGTCATCACTTATTTCTTGAGAAGGCCATGGATTAGCAAGAAGTTTTCCATAAAAAACATTCCATTCTTTCATGATGAGATCCATTGGGTTTATTTACCAAAGGCCAACTTGCACATTTGGGAGGAGCCATTGGGAGATGGAATTTTTGCAGAAATCTTGAGGCAATGGGGGAGACTATGGGATCGAGGGTCACAAAAGAAGAGGGGAGATTTTGCAACACCCTTGGAGTTGCTTAAGGACAAGCAACATGTGGGAGAGGGAGACTGTAATGTTCCCAATTTAGCTTCAGCTAATGGGAATATTAATTTTGCTCTTAAAACTTTGATTGATGAATAAATGGGCAAGGAGGCTCATAATTTGCTCAAAGATGAATAAAAATCCTTCCTAATGTGAAAGGGGATCATGTAATAACCAGTTCAAGCATCCACATGTGTGAACAAGGGCTAAACTATGTGGGCAAGGTCAAGTTTGACCAAGTCAACATGATTTACTCTCAAAGAAGTGGATTCTAAATAAAGCCAGCTCAATGTGAATAGGGATCAAATCCAGCTAGATAAAATGAAGGCACCTTGAGTGTGAAAATGGACAAGGCATGAAGAATCATTCAAGGTTTACCAAGTCAACAAAACTATCTAGATGCATTGAACCATCTTGTTGGACAGTGCAGTTTTTGTGGAGGAGCCTTTGCATGGAAGCAACCTCATAGTGGGTGGGACCCTTGGTGAGGAAGCTTATAAATTATATAATGAAGGAGATGGAAAGCATATAGAAATATTAGAGATTATATTTTCATGAGGTCTACTTAGACTTCCTGCATACTTATCTATTTAGCTAAGTTGCTACACTGCTTAGTGCAAGGGTTTGCCCGGGTGGGGATTCCCTACTCTTTCTTGGAGATCTTGCTTGAGAAATCTAAGAGGAGGTTTCTGATCTGAATTTTCCAATACCTGGTTTTGGACCAAGCATCTACCTTTAGCAAAAACACATTCCCTTCAGAAAACTGCGTTATTTCTTAAGGTGTGCAGTGGAAGGAGTTAAAACCCCATTTTGAGGAGCTAGTTCCCAAGAGAAGGATCAACCTTTCTTTGGGAAAGCTAGAGGAAGCATATACAGCCATTTATTTTCATGTTCAGAAATATATTTCAGATATTCAGCCATACAACATTATTCAGCCACAGATTTTGCAGCAGCTTTCTATTGTATATATGTTATGTCAAGAAACCCTTGCCGGGTCTTCTTGGATCTATATAAAAGAGATTAGATATCTATTTTTGTAAATAATTTAGTATTATAATAAAATTATCAGATATATTTCTCTATTTTTTGAGTCAAAATATCCTTATATTACGCAGTCTCTTGTGCAACAACTCCGACATTTTGCAGTCTTGGGGTTTTGGCAATTTCTAGTTGTTTTGAACATGGGAGGCCTATTTAACTATGCTAAAGGAATTTTTTTCTGAAAATATTTTGCATGCATGTCCTATATTGTCTATTCTAAGGGAAACAACCGTTATTTTTCACTGTTATAACTCAGATATTCAGAAAATAATGTTTTGGGGTCAAAACTGTTGCTTTTCCCCACTTGGTGATATTGTAAAAAGGCATAGTTTGTTTCTGTGATTGTTTTATGAAAGATATGTGTTTAAATACATTATATAAAATGATCAATTTCTGTTCTAAAACTTTGGAATACCTTAAGGTATTCTTATTCTTGTAGAAAATCCCGGTTTTGGGATATTACATTTGACCAGTCTTGGGAGAATCAACTTTTGACAGGTCAAATAAACTCCAATCAGCAAAAAAAATGTATATTTTGAAAGTAGACTTCCTGGGCCCAATTTTGACACCAGGAAGGCCTCCAAATTATTTCTGCAAAAGGCGCTGCACTAATAGCCAGAGGCATTGCGCTAATGCAGAGTTTTGTCTTTGAGCTTCAAAACTCGGTCAAGGTGCCTCTAAAAATTCATAAAAGTTTATCCTAAGCCTCTGAAAAGTAATTAATGATGAATTTCACTCCCTTGCTATCTTCAAAAGGATTTTTATGGTTATTTTGTTTTCTTTGTGAAATGTGGAGGTTGGATAGCCTATAAAACCCTAGTTTCAGCCTTTGTTCCCTTTTTTCTCAAATTTTCCATTCATAAACCTTACATTTTCTTCCTCCATCATATCCCTCCTCCCTAGACCCTAATCCTTCCCTACAACACCATTTCACTATTCCATAAAGCCTATTTCACTCCTCATCCCCATCTACCTCATCCCTAAGGTTTCAAAGCTTTCAAACTCAAAATTTCAAAAGAAGGACAACGATATTCAGAGGGAAATGGAAAAGTGCTATGCCATGAGAAACAAAATTGCAAGGGCCAAGCTCAAAAAAGCCCATGCAAAGATTCAAGCTTTGATCGAGAAAAAGGAGAAGGAGAGGTTAGACATACTTTCTGAGGTGTCTCTTCATGCCTCTAACCCTTGATCAGCAAGTAACCTCACAATTTTGACAAATTTTAGCACATTTGGCACTTTGGTGCATTTTTTGAATTTTGGGCAATTTTGACACATAGTCACACTGCCAAAAATGCAGCACCCTAGGCGCTGCGCTTTTTCTTGGAGCATCCAATGAAGGAATGGTAACCAACATCATGTTCATAATAATGAGTACATTAACTCCAGCAAGTCTCAGAAGATTTGGAGGAAGACTAGTCCCTCAATAAGGAAAAAAACCAACAAAAAATCATGTTTCTGCCCTTGTTTTTTCCTAAGCGCTACGCTAATACTAGTCTTGGGAGAAATAATTTTTGACGGGCCAGATGGGCACCATTTTGGAATATGGAGGCATATTAGGAAACTAGACTCAGATATCTTTCCAATGAGCTATCATGGAGCTGATTTGGACACAGGGAAGGCTCCAAAAGTGGCTTGCAAGAGAGGCTATTTTTTTTGTCATAGCATTGTGCTTTTTCCAGGAAATTGTCATTTTCACCATCTTCAACATTTTTTTGACTTGGACTCACTTGGAGCTTTGGAATCTCAAGAGACATATTTTTATCAGTTTGGCTTGGACATTAATGATAAATTTGCAGCTATTTCTTTGGGATCCATGTGGTATGCAGGTTTGACATAGTTTCTTCTTTGTGATCATTTGTATGAATGTATTGTTATCTCATAAACATTTTCATGTATATGATATGCTTAATTTCAAGTTGAAAGGCATAATTCATGTTTCATGCTCTGTTTTGGGAAATTTTTCATAATTTTTCTATTTTCTTCAGTTTAGGGAGAATTCATTTCATATGCTCTTCCTAACTCCTCACAAGTATTTTCACCTCACCATAATCATCCTTTGAATTTCAAACCTTCTACCTACCTTGCCCCTTAGAACCCCTGCAAATTTTGACCTAATTTCCTTGCCCTAGTTGTTTGAATCCTCCTGATCCAACAAAACCCTACAAAAATCAAAATAAAAAACCTCGAGCTACTATTCCTAGCCTAAAATATTCTTTCCTCAGTCATCTTGACTATGATCCATATGGAGAGAGACCTCTCCTGGCCTAGTAGGGATAGCTACATGGCTAAGCATGGTTTTAGGTTACCTCGGAATTGCCTCTCTCAGCCTGAGGTTCAATCTGAGTGATAACATTTTGGCAACCATATTGGGGAGAAAAAGTAAGAATGAAAAGAAAAATCTCCCTTGGAAAAGAACGACAAAGATTAGATCTAAATTTTGATGGTGAACAATAGTTGGACACATATGAAGGCTGAACCATTCACTCGGCGACTCCATTCACTGAAAGATCCAGAAAATCAACACCTCATGGTGACACCACTGCATCAAGATCAGTAGCTTCAAGATTTTTCAAGATGGAAACTATTGTAAGAAGGTATGCTCCCATGAGCCAAGATCACATTCCAGGTTTCCCAAATAAAATGCCTAAGGTAGATTGGAAAAGGAATTTTCCTATGTTCAAAAATGTGAAAGGAAATGATGTTGCTCTTCATCTAGTGAGATTTTGCATGCATGTGTGTAGATTAAATATTGATTTTCCTGAAGACTGCTTGATGAATATATTCATGGCCGCTCTGGAAGATGAAGCTCGATCTTGGTATGAAAGTTTACCGCCTACTTGTATTTAATGTTTAAAGTATTTTCATACCATATTCTTTGAAAGGTATAAAGAATCTTCTCGATCCTTAATATTAGTTCAGAACCGTTGTAAACATGTTGATAGTTTTATTGAAAATCTTGAGAATTTTTATGGAGATGATGAATTCATGGATGATGAGATCATGGAAGCCATGTATGAAAATCCATTTCAGCAACATAAATAAATCTTAGAGGATACTTATCAAGATGCTTAGGAAATTTTGCAGCAGGTTGAAGATATTTGTACAGTTGAAAATGATGGAAGACACAATCTTATTTCATATTTGATTGTAGCAAAAGAGATATGCAGGAAAATCAAGTTTTAATTTTAGATTATGGTAAAGTCAGACTAGCTTATAGAGATCTAGATTTAGATTATAATGATGAAGAGTATGTTGTTCCGGATCCCATGAGGGAGAGATATATTGTCGAGATCACCTCGAAAGAAGAAAACAAATTTATTGACCCAAGTTTTCTCATCCCATCAGAACAAAATCTTCAGAAAGAGGTAATCCAGTCCCTTTGTGAAAAACAAGATGAGATCTTTGTTCAATTAAGTGAAAAATCTTCTTTGGATAACTCTGAAGTAAATGATAGAAATGTCAGTTTTGAGGTTTATGAACAATCTAAAATTTTCCCTCTTATGACTGATGAGTGTGATGAGAAACATGAAAATCTGGTTGCCATGTCATATGAAGATGATCGACAATGTATTCAAATTGCAGAGGACCAGGGCATTGAGGATTTTCATTCAGATTTTTCTTCTCATGTTTCATGTTTAGAATTTTTATTTCAAGAAAAAATTTTCCCACCTACTTTTTTAGAAGTTTTTGATGACAAGGAGCACACTCTTGCTAAGGTACAATATGAAGAGAGATCAGAATCAAGAGAAAAAGGTACCTTGTTTCTTCTAGATCAGCAAGTGTTAAATTTTCATGTTTTTTATGATCCAGTGGAAAATCTATTGCAGTTAGCAGTAAAGGTAATTATTGCAGTATTAAATGATGATGGAGATCATTTTCAACTATTTTTTTGGCTACCCAATTGTAAATATTTATTGTTGTCCATAGAATATGATTGGGAGAATCAATCAAGGAGGCATTTTCTTGATTGGTTACACTGGCATTTTGATATCACCTGATTGTATATATGCTTTAAAAAAGACAGGTGGTTGTCATCAGGATTTGAAACCCTCAAGTCTCAGTGATGTACTGGCATCAATAAGTAGGGTGAGTTCAATTTTTATGTCTTGTTTTAGTCAACCTTGAGTTAGTTTATTGAGTAAAATTTTCAGTATTCAGTTTGGTTTTTAGCTATTGAATCCATGCCCAACGGATAGGCACTTGGTCTACGGTGTTCTTAGCACCTCTAGGAGCTACCATCCCCATCTAGAGCCAATGTTAGTGTCAGTATTTTTATACTTCCACTAGGGATCAAAACACATTTTTCATGTGCATCTTAGGTGTCCCATTCTAAATAAATTTTCAGTCATTCCATTTAGGTCATGATATAAAATTGTTCCACTGGTGGTTGTCTTTGTCAAGTGTCCCATTTTCCTTCACAAGTATATGCTTGTTGACCCTCTTCCATGTCTTCATCATGCTGAAGACAAGTCTGCTCGCATTTTACTTTTAGTCAAATTCACTCATTGAGTCAGTTTCTTTCATTTCTCATTATGTCACTAGGGCTTTATTAGGTCAAATCATTGCATTGTCTCATTTTCAATAAAGGGCAGCAGAAGGTGTGAAGGTGACCCAGAATAAACTCATGATTTTCTTCAGCCAGTCAAATGTAATAAGTATCCAGTCTACCAAAGGTTTCCAACTCATAAATCCACATGCCAACACATCAAATTTCAAAGGGATTTGTCTTTTACCAAGGGTGCCCAAGTCATCATTTTTCACAAGAACTAAACCCTAATTTCCTCTCCCACAGAGCTAAGGCTTGCTATGGAAACACGAAATTTGAGTAGAGAAGCCATAAGGTAGGTCATATATGAGTAAGTGTGAGTTCATTTCAACTCATAAAAATCATGTATCCATCATTTTTTTGAGAAATCATTCCAAGGGTCAAGTCATTTGCCACTCATAGGGCCAGTTTTGCTTCAAACTATGTTTCTGACCAAATTAAGATGAATTTTACAAAAGTGGTAGTTTTTTTCCATCATAGTTTCAAGAAGAAAAACCTCCTTGAGTTTTTACACAAGTGTCATGGTTTTAGAGAAATGTCAAAAACACAGGTGCCACAGGAGAGTTGCTACACTTCTGGAGTGAGCTTGGGAAAATCAAGTTTTCTCATAACTGGAGTATAAAAATGACTTTTGTGATGAATAAAATGATACATATAGAGATATCACTTTCCAATGAGCTATCATGAGCTCAATTGGGAGTTGAGGAAGGCCTCCAAAAGTTTCCTACACCAGCACTGCATTTCTGCACCCTCATTCAACACTTTTTGACCAGTCTTGGGAGAATCTACTTTTGGCCAGTAAAATCACCTCAAATAAGCAAAAAAAAAATACATTTGGAAATTATACTTCACGATCTTTCCAACGAGCTATCCTGGGCCCAATTTGGACACAGGGAAGACCTCCAAATGTTGTCTACAAAACGGCACTGCACTAATAGCCAGAGGCACTACGCTAATGTCCAAGCATTGCGCTAATGCACAATTTAGTCTTTGAGCTTCAAAACTCAGTCAAGGTGCCTCTAAAACTTCAGAAAAGTTTATCTTAAACCTTTGACAAGTATGTAACAATGAATTTCACTCCCTTTCTTTTTTCAAAAGGATTTTGATGGTGATTTTGTTTTCTTTGTGAAATGTGGAGGCTGGATAGCCTATAAAACCCTAGTTTCAGTCTTTGTTCCCTTTGTTCTCAAATTTTCCATTCATAAACCTTAAATTTTCTTCCTCCACCCTATCCCTCCTCCCTAGACCCTACTCCTTCCCTACAGCACCATTTCCCTATTCCCTAAATCCTATTTCACTCCTCATCCCCATCTACCCCATCCCTAGGGTTTCAAACTCAAAATGTCAAAAGAAGAGAAATGATATTCAGAGGAAAATGGCAAAGCACTATGCCATGAGAAACATAATTTTAAGGGACAAGCTCAAATGAGCCCGTGTAAAGATTCAAGCTTTGACCGAGCAAAAGGAGAAGGAAAGGTTAGACATACTTGCTGAGGTGTCTCTTCATGCATCTAACCCTTGAACAGCAAGTAGCCTCAACATTTTGATAAATTTTGGCACATTTGGCACTTTGGTGCATTTTTTGAATTTTGGGAAATTTTGACACACAGACACATTGCCAAAAACGCAGCGCCCTAGGTGCTGCGCTTTTTCTTGGAGCATCCAATGAAGCAATGGTCACCACCATCATGTTTAGAATGATGAGGACATTAACTCCAGCAAGTTTCAGAAGATTTGGAGGAGGACTGGTCCCTCGAAAAGGAAAAAAAAAAACACCAAAGAAACATGTTTCTGCCCTTGTTTTTGCCTAGGCGCTGCGCTAATACCAGTCTTTGGAGAAATGAATTTTGACAAGGCATATGGGCACCATTTTGGAAGCTGGAGGAGTATTTGGAAACTAGAATTAGAGAGCTTACCAATGAGATATCATGGAGCTGATTTGGACACCAAAAAGGCCTCCAAAAGTGGCTTGCAAGAGAGGCTATTTTTTCTGTCATAGCGCTGTGATTTTGCCAGGAAATTGTCATTTTCACCATCTTCAACATTTTTTGACTTTTTGACTTTTTACTTGGGAAAATGAAGAAAATCACTGATGTAAATGGTCATGCTGAATGTAAATGTCATGTTTTGACTTTCATCTAAGTTATATACATTAGATAAGTCCTCTAGAGGTCAAATGAATCAATTTCCTCTCTTTTAGAGGCAAATTGTTGAGTTTTCCTAGTCTTCATATTCTTATTTGGGAGTAGGTGAAATTGATCCATATCTCATGGATTCAACTCCTTGAGGCTAGGAAGAGTGGTTTTGAGGTCTATTTAGTGTATTTTCTCAGTCAGTGTAATGGTTGGACTGACTTGGAGATTTTGCATCTCAAGGGACATATTTGTATCAGTTTGGCTTGGACATTAATGATAAATTTGCAGCTATTTCTTTGGGATCCATGTGGTATGCAATGTTTGACATAGTTTCTTCTTTGTGATAATTTGTACGAATGTATTTTTAGCTCATAACCATTTTCATGTCTATGATATGCTTAATTTCAAGTTGAAAGACAGAATTCATGTTTCATGCTCTGTTTTGGGAAATTTTGCATAATTTGTCTATTTTCTTCAGTTGAGGGAGAATTTAATTCATATGCTCCTCATAACTCCTCACCAGTATTTCCACCTCACCATAGTCATCCTTTGAATTTCAAACCTTCTACCTACCTTTCCGCTTAGAACCCCTTCAAATTTTGACCTAATTTCCTTTCCCTAGCTATTTGACTCCTCGTGATCCAGCAAAACCCTACACAAATCAAAATAAAAAACCTTGAGCTACTATACATATCCTAAAATATTATTTCCTCAATCATCTTGACTATGATCCATACAGAGGGAGCCCTCTCTTGGCCTAGTAGGGCTAGCTACTTGGCTAGGCATGGTTTGAGGTTACCTCATAATTTCCTCTCTCAGCCTGAAGTTAAATCTGAGTGATAACATTTTGGCGACCATACTGGGGAGAAAAAGTATGAAAGAAATGACAAATCTCCCCTAGAAAAGAACGACAAAGATCAGATCTAAATGTTGATGGTGAACAACAATTGGACACATATGAAGGTTGAACCATTCACTTGGCGACTCCATTCACTGAAAGATCTAGAAAATCAACACCTCATGGTGACTCCACTACATGTAGATCAGTAGCTTCAATATTTTTCAACATGGAAACTATTGCAAGAAGGTATGTTCCCATGAGCCGAAATCACATTCCAGGTTTCCCAAATAAAATTTCTAAGGTAGATTGGCAAAGGAATTTGCCTACGTTCAAAAATGTGAAAGGTAATGTTGTTTCTCTTCATCTGGTGAGATTTCACATGCATGTGCATAGATTAAAGATTGATTTTCCTGAATACTACTTGATGAAGATATTCATGGCCACTCTGGAAGATGAAGCTCAATCTTGGTATGAAAGTTTTCCGCCTGCTTGTATTTACTTTTTAAAGTAGTTTCATACCATATTCTTTGAAAGGTATAAAGAATCTTGTCCGTCCTTAATATTAGTTCAGAATTGCTGTAAACATGTTGATAGTTTTATTGAAAATCTTGAGAATTTTTATGGAGATGATGAATTCATGGGTGATGAGATCATGGAAGCCTTGTATGAAAATCCATTTCAGCAGCATAAAGATATCTTAGAGGATACTTATCAAGATGCTCAGGAAATTTTTCAGCAGGCTGAAGATATTTGTAAAGTTGAAAATGACGGAAGACACGGTCTTATTTTAGAACTGATTGCAGCAAAAGATGATATGCAAGAAAATCAAGTTCCAATTTCAGATTATTGAAAAGTCAAGCTAGCTGATCGAGATCTAGATTCAGATTATAATGATGAAGAGTATGTTGTTTCGGATCCCATGAGGGAGAGATCTATTGTTGAGACCTCAAAAGAAGAAAACGAATTTATTGACCCACGTGTTCTCATCCATCAGAACAAAATCTTCTGAAAGAGGTAATCTAGTCCCTTTGTGAAAAAAAGATGAGATCTTTGTTCAATTAAGTGAAAAATATTCTTTGGATAACTCTTCAATAAATGATAGAAATGTAAGTTTTGAGGTTTATGAACAATCTGAAGTTTTCCCTCTTTTGACTGATGAGCGTGATGAGAAACATGAAAATCTGGTTGCCATTGCATATGAAGATGATCGACAATGTATTCAAATTGCAAAGGACTAGGGCATTGAGGATTGCCATTCAGAATTTTCTTCTCATGTTTCATGTTTAGAATTTTTATTTCAAGAAAAAAAATTTCCCACCTATTTGTTCAGAAGTATTTGATGATGAAGAACACACTCTTACTAAGGTAAATTATGAAGAGAGATCATATTCAAGAGAAAAAGATACCTTGTTTCTTCTAGATCAGCAAGAGGTAAATTTTCATGTTTTTTCAGGATCCAGTGGAAAATATATTGTAGTCAGCAGTCAAGGTAATTATTGAAATATTCAGTGATGATGGAGATCATTGTCAACTATGTTTTTGGCTACCCAATTGTAAATATTTATTATTGTCTAGAGAATTTGATTGGGAAAATCAATCAAGGAGGCTTTTGCTTTATTGGTTACACTGGCATTTTGATATCACCTAATTGTATATATGATTTCAAAAATATAGGTGGTTGTCATTAGGATTTGAAACCCTCAAGTCTCGGTGATGTAATGGAATCAATAAGTAGGGTAAGTTCAATTTTTAAGTCTTGTTTGAGTCAACCTTGAGTCAGTTTATTGACTCAAGTTTTCAGTATTTAGTTTGGTTTTTAGCTATTGACTCCATGCCCAATGGATAGGCACTTGGTCTATGGTTTTCTTGGCACCTCCAAGGAGCTACCATCCCCAGCTGTAGCCAATGTTAGTGTCAGTATTTTCATGCTTCCACCAGGGATCAAAACAAAATTTTCATGTGCATCTTAGGTGTCCCATTCTAAAGAAATTTTCAATCATTCCATTGGGCCATGATATAAAATTGTTCCACTGGTGGTTTTCTTTGTCAAGTGTCCCATTTTCCTTCACAAGTATATGCCTGCTAACCCTCTTCCATGTACTCGTCATGCTAAAGACAAGTCTGATCTCATTTCAATTTTAGTCAAAATCACTCATTGAGTCAATTTATTTCATTTCTCATTAGTTCACTAGGGTTTCATTAGGTCAAATCATTGCATTGTCTCATTTTCAATAAAGGGCAACAGAAGGTGTGAAGGTGACCCAGAATAAACCCATGTTTTGCTTCAGTCAGTTCAAATGTAATAAGTATCCAGTCTCCCAAAGGTTTCCAACTCAGAAATCCACATGCCAACACATCAAATGTCAAAGGGAGTTGTCTTTTCCCAAGGAGCCCAAGTCATCATTGTTCACAAGCACTAAACCCTAATTTCCTCTCCCACTGAGCTAGGTTTTTCTATGGAAATATGAAATTTAAATAGAGGAGCCATAAGGTAGGTCATATCAGTAATTATGAGTTCATTTCAGCTCATAAATATCATTTATCCATCATTTTTTTGAGAAATCATTCTAAGGGTCAAGTCATTTGCCACTTATAAGGCCAGTTTTTCTTCAAACTATGTTTCTGACCAAACAAAGATGAATTTGACAAAATTGAGAGGGATTTTTGTCCATCATAAGTTAAAGAAGAAAAACCTCCTTCATTTTTTACACAGGTGTCATGGTTTTAGAGAAATGTCAAAAACACAGGTGCCACAGGAGAGTTGTTGCACTTTTGGAGTGACCTTGGGAAAATCAAGTTTTCTCATAACTGGAATATCCAAATGAATTTCTTAATGAGTCAAATGATAACTAGAGATAGAGATATTTCCAATGAGCTATCATGAGCTCAATTGGGAGTTGAGGAAAGCCTCCAAAGTTTCCTACACCAGCACTCTACATTTCTGCACCCTCATTCGACACTTTTTGACCAGTCTTCGGAGAATCAACTTTTGACAGGTCAAGTCAACTCCAATCAGAAAAAAAATGTATATTTGGAAATTATACTTCAAGATATTTCCAACAAGCTATCTTGGGCCCAATTTGGACATCGGGAAGGCCTCCAAATGTTGTCTATAAAAAGGCAATGCGCTAATGTCCAAGCACTGCCCCAATGCACAGTTTGGTCTTTGAGCTTCAAAACTCAGTCAAGGTGCCTCTAAAAATTCAGAAAATTTTATCTTAAGCCTTTGACAAGTAAGTAACAATGAATTTCACTCCCTTGCTGTCTTCAAAATGATTTTGATGGTGATTTTGTTTTCTTTGTGAAATGTGCAGGTTGGATAGCTTATAAAACCCTAGTTTCAATCTTTTTTCTCAATTTTTCCATTCATAAAACTTACATTTGCTTCCTCCATCATATCCCTCCTCCCTAGACCCTACTCCTCCCCTACTGCACCATTTCCCTATTCCCTAAAGTCTATTTCACTCCCCACCCCCATCTACCTCATCCCTAGGGTTTCAAAACTTTCAAACTAAAAATGTCAAAATAAGGACAATGATATTCAGAGGAAAATGGCATAGCACTATGCCATGAGAAACAAAATTGCAAGTGCCAAGCTCAAACGAGCCCATGCAAAGATTCAATATTTGACCGAGAAAAAGGAAGAGGAGAGGTTAGACATACTTACTAAGGTGTATCTTCATGCCTCTAATTTGATCAACAAGTAACCTCACAATTCTGACAAATTTTGGCACATTTGGCAATTTGGTGCATTTTTTGAATTTTGGACAATTTTGACACACAGTCAGACTACCAAAAACACAGTGCCCTAGGCATTGTGCTTTTACTTGGAGCATCCAATGAAGGAATGGTCACCACCATCATATTCAGAATGATGAGGACATTAACTCCTACAAGTTTCAAAAGATTTGGAGGAGGACTGGTCCCTCAAAAAGGCAAAAAACCACCAAAAAAACATGTTTCTGCCCTTGTTTTTGCCTAGGCGCTGCGCTAATACCAGTCTTAGGAGAAATGATTTTTGATAGGAAATATGGGCACCATTTTGGAAGCTGGAGGCATATTTGGAAGATAGACTTAGAGAGCTTTCCAATGAGCTACCATGGAGCTGATTGGGACACCGAGAAGGCCTCCAAAAGTGGCTTGCAAGAGAGGCTATTATTTCTGTCATAGCGCTGCGCTTTTGCCAGGAAATTGTCATTTTCACTGTCTTCAGCATTTTTTGAATTTTTGACTTTTTACTTGGGAAAATGAAGAAAATAATTGATGTAAATGGTCATGGTGAATTTAAATGTCATGTTTTGACTTTCATCTAAGGTAGATACATTAGATAAGTCCTCTAGAGGTCAAATGAATCAGTTTCCTCTCTTTTAGAGGCAACTTGTTGAGTTTTCCTAGTCTTCAGATTCTTGTTTGGGAGTAGGTGAAACTGATCCCTATCTCATGGATTCGACTCCTTGAGGCTAGGAAGGGTGGTTTTGAGGTCTATTTAATGTATTTTATCAATCATTATAATGGTTGGACTCACTTGGAGATTTGGCTTCTCAAGAGACATATTTATATCAGTTTGGCTTGGACATTAATGATAAATTTGCAGCTATTTCTTTGGGATCCATGTGGTATGCAGTGTTTGACATAGTTTCTTCTTTGTGATCATTTTTATGAATGTATTGTTAGCTCATAAACCATTTTCATGTCTATGATATGCTTAATTTCAAGTTGAAAGACAAAATTCATGTTTCATGCTCTGTTTTGGGAAATTTTGCATAATTTGTCTATTTTCTTCAGTTTAGGGAGAATTCATTTCATATGCTCTTCCTAAATCCTCACCACTCTTTTCACCTCACCATAATCATTCTTTTAATGTCAAACCTTCTACCTACCTTGCCCCTTAGAACCCCTGCAAATTTTGACCTAATTTCCTTGCCTTAGTTGTTTGACTCCTCCTGATCCAGCAAAACCCTACACAAATCAAAATAAAAAACCCTGAGCTACTATACCTAGCCTAAAATATTCTTTCCTCAATCATCTTGATTGTTATCCATATAGATAGAGCCCTCTCCTGGCCTAGTAGCGCTAACTACTTAGCTAAGCATGGTTTGAGGTTACCTCAGAATTGCCTCTCTAAGCTTGAGGTTCAATCTGAGTGATAACAGATAATTTATGTTATGGAAATTATTTGATGATGATAGTTTCGCCCAAAATTTTAGCGCCATTATCGGGGAAGCATGATGGATTGAGGTATAGGTTACTTTTTCCTGCAAGTGTGAATTTCAATTTCAGCAAGCGTGTTTAATTTCTACAAGTTTGTTTTACTTTTTTGTGCAAGAGCATTTGATTTATACAACTGTGAGGAGTGATAGTTATTTTTAAGAAAAATGATTTAACAATGAGTATAAGCTTGGAACAACTCACTCAAATCCTAGCAGAAGTTTGGATCTCCTCTTCCTATGAAAAGAAGATCTTGACAGCTGTGGAGAGCTAAACTACTCCTCCAAAAGAGAATGAATCGACTTACGAAAAATCATGTACATTTGATGAAGAAGAATTAGTCAAGCAGGAGATTAAGGAGGACACAGAGGAGTGGCAACATGATCTGAAGGAGGAAAATCACGCATACGAAAATATTATTCAACAATTATTCCAAGCGAGTATGAGGTTAGATCAGTCATTTTGTTTTTATTTATTTATATCATAGTTACAACAAGTAAATCCGGTTATTTTATACATTTCCATTTTTCATGTGCGCAATTGAAAGTGAATATTTTTTACTATGATTGTATGCATGGTTACACTAGAAGTTTAATTACACTAAATAATTTTTAATGATTAATTATAGTGGAGTAGGTAGGAAAAATGAATAAACAACATTATTTTTAGTTTTTTAGTTTTTGAATAAGTATGCGAGAGGATTTAAAAAAAAATTGTCTCTAACATTTTCCAAGAATAATAATATTTTTTTTTTGGATTTCCATTTACTAAAAAATATTTTTATTTAAATTATTTTTTGTTTTGTTTTAAATTTTATTTTTATTAGAAATAAAACATATTGAAAAAAATTAATAAAATTTCACCAAAAGATAAAAATAAAAAAAATTCCATGGCATCATCATGGCCATGCCTTGATTGCAGCACCATGGTATTAACCTTCAACTATGTTGTCTATGTTTGACTCAGCAATTAGAGAAGCAGGAAATGTGGCTCTTCATTAAGCTACCCTGTCGCTTGTATGAATTGTTCCCCTGGCTCCGACCTATCCTTTTATTAATGGTTACTCAGGTGTCATCGAAGGAATTACCTAGTGAAAAGGAATCTTTTGATTCTGATCACATGCCCAAAAATATATAGGTTTTCACTAATAATAAATGGGTAAAGGGATGAAGAAGAATAGTGGTAAGAGGAAGAAGAGTGCGGGAAAACATTCCATGGCAACCAAATACATCCAGGAATGGTTTTACCTGGGCTCTCCATCACCTTCGGAAGTGGTCATCAATGAGGATTTTCTCAAAAGCCTGAGATTCCAAGAGCGTCATGTTATTTTTGAGTTGCACTCACACAACACTTGCAGTGATGGGTTCCTCTCTCCTTCGGTTGTCATGGAAAGAGCCTACAGGAATGGGACCATGACACTATGGAAAGCATATCGGCTGCTTTGGAAGTTTCCAATAAGTATGGGATCCGATTAATTCCAGGCACTGAAATCAGTGCAATGTTTACACCAATGGTTGATTTTTGAAAAGGAGAACCTGTCCACATACAAGCTTACTATCGTAGTTTCGGGCCTACAAATTTTGCAAAGTTGGAAGAACGCTTAGCTAGTATAAGAGATGGACGTTACTTAAGGGTTCAAACTATGTTTTAATCACCATACGTGTTCAATTTTTATTTCTCGGTTGTTCCCCTGGCTCCGTATTTTCCTCCATGTAGACAGCTGAGCGATTTGGTATTTATGATAGAGGATGCAATGGAGGAAACGTCGATGTACATAATAAGAGCTTATCTCCAGATCCACATTGCGTGAAGAATAATTCTCATTACAAGTGGTTTATATCGTCGCCATAATAGAACCCCTCGCTTTCTGGCCTGATTTATTTGCCTCTATTTTGTTTACTAGCAAAATTTGGGTCGACAGTTGCTTCCATAACAGGTAAAAAGGAATGATTTATCGACCGAAAATAATGAAATCAATGAAATATCCACAATTTTGGTGAACAGTTGATGGTCCACGATATCCTCATCGTATATATTTTATACCATTTAATGTTGGATTCGTTGGCTTATTTTATCCCTCTAGGTCTTCGACATATGCTAGGGCACCGACGCTGGCTGTAAACTTCGATATCATCTGAAACGCTCCGGTTGGTAAGTCACAAGCTTGCACTCGCTTCTCACGCTCACGCCAGGAGTCACTCCCAGGGACACAACAAAACTGGCATTAGAAACTTAGAAGCCAGCCATCCGGTGTAGAGTTTGGACCGAGGCACAAGGTGGGCGAAAAAAGGTATGCAACCTACGACTTGAAATGAGCCAATGAAATCCACTGCTCATCGGAGACCGAATCGTAACCTAAATCCTTCCCGCGCTCTCCACTAACCTCACGTATATCTGCGGCAGTAACCACTTTATGGTGCCCCTCCGTCGGTGCGACAACAATAATCATTGTTGTATAACCAATGGTGAAATAAAATACTGGTTTCACAGGGGGGCAGTTTGGTCACTATGCCGAGCTACTCCCATCATCATCGAGCTCGATGTCATTCAGTGTTGTTTTGTGATTAGAGTGCATATGTGTACAAGCTTATTAAACTCTTCAGAAAGGACAAATATCGACCTGCTATTGTGGGTCTATGGAGCTCAGAAGGCAGATCATGGCAGGAAGATTGATATCCAATCGAGCTTGGAAGATTTTTAGTTGATGGCACTTCTTGAATGAATGTAATCATCCTTGATGTTTTAGAAAATTTCCCTTTGCTTTTGTTAACATATTTCTCCTAATTTTTCCATGGTTTTCTTGGTTTTAATATTCCAAAAAAAAAAAAAAAACCAACAACAAAATAACTTAAAATTTTGCAAATGGACATTTCATTTCCTGAAACATTAAAATCATATTTTCTTCCTAAAATGGTTTTGAAGTCACATGTCTTAAATGAAAATGATTGTCTAGAGACGCCCGACGACCGACACGTAAAAACACATTTCATTTTGAAGCATTCATACTAATTATTGCATTATATGTTTTTCGAAGCTCTCACAATTTTTATGCAGGATTAGTGCTAAGCTTTCAAAGGTTTAAAGACGATCTAATTTCATGCAAAAGTGATTTTCAGAAATCACAATAAAACATGAAAAATTTAAAGTTGGGAGGAGCTAAACTTTTCATCGCACATGTTTGTCACACATACTCTTTTGAAAAAAATCCATTGTGCCATGACATGTTCAATTACTCTTCTCCTTCTATGCTTATAATCTATCCATATTAAATTCTACGTTTCATTATGACTTCACACATGCCTACCTTTCTGAGTCACATACATTCTTTCATCATTTTCACTTCATATTTTGCCTCATAAATAAAACTAAACAACTCCTTTTTCCATGACTATATTACCTTGTTATCATTTCCTAAAAACCTGGTTCTACTATAATAATTGTCATCTATAGTCCTACCAATCATTTTGTACAAAATCGCGTTTACTGATGTGGGATTCCTTAAGGCCCACCTTTCAACAAGTCTCAACCCATCGACCTCAACACCTTATCTGGCATATAGACTAGAGTCCTCATTAGTACCTTGATGCTTGTATGCCCTAATGAAAATTTATCTTGTCGACAATCATGGGAATACATCAAT
Source organism: Pinus albicaulis (assembly GCA_034641835.2). NCBI lineage: Eukaryota > Viridiplantae > Streptophyta > Pinopsida > Pinales > Pinaceae > Pinus > Pinus albicaulis. The sequence goes on along the minus strand of CM076582.1, from coordinate 749,910,104 downwards.
GTCCCTTGATCATTGGATCTTGCAAGTGGCTCGACATCAGATCATTTATTCTCACTTCGCAAGATGTACTTGAGTGTCTTGGCACTTATTAACATCAATGGTGAGTTTGCCTCACATTGGTTAATGACATCCATTAATGGTCGGTAATCCAATGACTTATTTTCATGCTTGACACTGACACATTCATTCACATAACTATAATTGTACAATCAGGTTTTGTAGTGGAAGAAGACTATATATTTTTCATGACTCCATTAGCAGTTGCAACATCATTCCTTCAGCCCTAAGAGAGTACCACCGTTCCACTTTTAGACATCATCTTCTGATTCATACAACCAAGCAGTAGTTCAGATTCTTTCACTTCATCAAGCAGCATGACATTTTCTCTCATCCAACAAAATTAGCATGACATTTTTCCTAATCCAAAAGAAGCACCAGCTACATTTATATTGCATAGTTCATCAACTGTTTGGGTAAGTGAAGGTATTTTATTTTCTAATTTTTAATCAAACAATTTCTTACATGTTGAAAATAAATGAACTTGGAAAATTCCCTCACCATATTACATTATCTTTCTCCTTTTTGTGAGCATAACACATCTTCAGTTTGGGGGCGGGGGTAGGGAATATTCATTACCATTTCATTCCATTCATCACCTCATATATTTTCGACCAACATGACTCTTCCAATACACTTCATTGCAGTTGATTCAAATATATTGATATCTATTTTGGCATGATTCAAAAATATGAGAAAAGGTTTTCATATGCATATTAATGACTTATCATTTCCAGTACATGTATTATTAAAAAAAATGAATGTTGTTAACAAAAGAACCAACATTTGTTATACTCATTGTTGTTAACACAAGAACCAACCATAGAAAATATCAGTTGCAATACATGTATTTCACATCCTAGAATGATACATTGTTAGAAACCATAATCATGCAAAGCAAAAAGTTTTTAATCCATGCAAGGTTGCATGAGGACATAGAACAAGTTCAATTGGGGGGTATGTTGGGTCTCGTAATTTTCACATTTTTATCATGTTTATCCTTGCCATTCCTCACATTCTATCACCTCATTTAACCATTTATGATACGATTTTCATGGGTTCACCTCATTATTTTCCAATTTATTTATTTATAATATTATAAGAGAATTTATGATTAATTAATGGAAAAATTAACATATTTCATTAATATCTAAAATGTGGATGAGTTTTGTAATGTGTAGGATTATTTGAAAAATTATTCAAAATTCTTCTTGAATATTTCCTCCACCATTTCAAGAATTTAAAGGATAATTTTTCAATCTTATTCAAAGGAGAAGATCATGGAGATTTGGATAACATATCTTATCCTAGATTTATGAGAGATGAGTGAGGATTTGAAGGGATTATATTTTGTAATTATAGGGATATTGGTTGAGATAAAATAGGATTTGTAATTATGAGTTTCTTATCTTATTTTCAAAGCACTCCCTTCATTTGGGGATATAGGAAAATTAGGAGAAGAAAAGAAAAGAAGGGAAATGAAGGAAGGAAGAAGTAGAAAATTGAATTGAGAATTAGAGTCTAGAATAAAGTTTTGGTTTTGTAATCTTTCATGATGTAATAAGATTAGATTTTTCTTAATCGTTAATGTTAACTCACATGTGTTGACACACATGTTACTCTTCACATGTTGTTTTTCTCTTATATGATGCGGTGGTAATGTTGTTGGATTAGAACTACGAGGAAGGACAATCAAGACCTCCTAAGTTAGGAGCCTCTTCTCTCGCTTTCTACACATCACAAACTGTTTCTCTTTAGTCTCTCTTCTTGAAGACAATACTCTGGTGAAGGAAAATCTTGTCCTCCTAAGTTAGGAGCCTCTTCCTTCGTTTACTGCATCTTGAATTAGAGACAAAAGCATTAGACTAGGCTAATTTAACTTCAATCTTGCATATACAATGCATGTGCTTCGTAAGTCTACGAATTCCTCGAATTGATAATTTATGTTAGGGAAATTATTTGACGACGATAGTTTCGCCCAACAACTTCCAACTAATGCAATCTAGATAAATATTAAGAGTGTTCATTAATTAACATTGGTATCAATCACAACACCATTCGAAAATTATCATAGACTAAGATCTCAAAAGAGCTACACTTTTAGCCTTTAAAAAAAATAATTGTTCTTGGTAGAATGACTCTTTGATTTAGGTGTTAATTTTTAAGGTTTTCTTAGTCGTGATATTTGGATTATAATTCTATGGTTGAAAAATGTCAAAATTTTAAGGTTTTTTGTACTTTTGATATTTGATTTTAATTCCATGGTTAAAAAATGTCAAAATTTAAAGGTTTTTCAGAGTAATGTTATTTGATCTTTAATGATATGGTTGAAAATTTCTTGAATTTCAAGTTTTTCCATGATCACGATCTTGTTTTTTAATGCCATGGCTAAAAAGTGTTGTAATTTTAACTCTACAAAAAAATGGTCATGTGGCATCACCACTTTTCGATTTTAGGGTGGTTTTCATGTTTTTTTGCACAAAATAGGAACTTTTTAAGGCTAGTGTTCTCATTAATTTGGTAACATAATTTAGAAAATCCTTTATCACCAATGCTCATAAAGGAAATTATAAATTTTAGTTTATAAGTGCCAACCAAGCCAAGAAACATGTTAGTTCCAGCAAGAAGAATATTTTACTATTTTTAAGAGAAAATCAGTTTATATAAGAGTCATTGAGAGAAAAATCATCCCTATACGGGTGCATAAAGGAACATAGAAAACAAATATAAGATATGTTACATGTATATAGGGCATTATTCTAGGTACCTAAGGTGATATCACCTAACAGAGAAGTGGAGTACAAGATCCAACTATTTTCATGCTCTTCATTGCTAGAAATAGAGTTTTACTAGAATTCCAATTGGAATTAAACAAGGTGAAGAAGTAGTTATAGAAATTGTTGAAGCAAGGCGTTACTCAACCAAGTACCTCAACATATATGTCACCCATCATAATTTCATCTAAGAAGGATGGTATTTAGTGAATGTGCATTTTTTACAAGGCATTAAACAAATTTATGCTTAAGAACAGGTACTCCTTGCAAAGGATTTATGGCTTGTTGGAATAGTTGTAGAAAGAAAAGTACTTCACTTAGCTGGATGTAAAATCATGGTATCACCAAGTTCGATTCGAAGAAGAATATATTTGGAAAAATATCTTCACAACGAGACAAGGTTTTTATGAGTGGTTAGTCATGTTGTTTGGTCTATGCAATGCACTAGCTATATTCATGAGATTAATGAATGATATATCGTGTCTATGTCTAGATTCATTTGTTATTATTTATTTAAATGATATGCTAGTAGATAGTGCTATATCGGAGGAGAACATCTCCCATTTTATGTAGGTGTTATATACATTGAAGAAGCACTAGTTGTTGGTAAATCTTAAGAACTGTGAGTTTGCACAATAGTGTTTCGGGTACTTAGGTTTTGTAATTAGTGGATGGGAGCTTAGGATAGATCTTGCCAAGATAGAGGGAATCATGAAGTGAATTATGCCTACCAATTTTTTTGAGGCTGGGCGTTTCATTGGAGCAACATAATATTTTGAGAGATTCATAGCTTCATTTTCAGTAGCAGTTGAACCACTCCATGACATAGCAATTAGTGGAAAGAGTTTCTAATGGGGGAAGGGTTAGTATAAGACCTTTGATGAACTGAAAAGGAAAATAATTCAAGCACTAGTTCTTGCATTACCAAAATTGCAACAACCCTTCGAAGTGGAGAAATATGTGAGCGAGTATTCCATGGGAGAGAACTTGATGAAGGGAGGAAAGCATGCATGCTACCATTCTAAAGTGTTTCATGGGGAAAATTTAAAATACCCTACCTATCGCTAGGAGCTTTGTTCCATAGTGAAAGCTATCAAAAATTGGAAACACTATCTAATAGGGAGGCATATATCCATCCTTATAGAACAACAGTTATTACAATACCTATAGGCATAGAGTAGGATAAAAAAAACAAAAAAATTCAACTAAATGAGTTTTTTATGGTAGTTTCATTTAGCGATCAGGGTCACGAAGGGAAACATAAATAAGTTGGATGTCATGCTTTAAAGGCCACCCAAATTAAAAATTATAGCTTTGGGAACTCTAATGCACATGGATTCTCTCACCCATGATATATACAAAAAGACATATATAGAGGATGATGACTTCAAAGAGGTGTTTCATTATTTTTACAACCAAAGTCATGTAAATAATGTAGATAAAAAAATTGAATATCATCTTGAGAATGGATTACTTTATAAGATGGAAAAACTGTGTTTCTAAAGGTGAGAGGCTGAATCTAATCAAAGAGGCTCACGCCTCTAAGGTTGTGTGGCATTTCGGTGTAAGGAAAATAGTGGCCAACTTACAGAGGTACTATGTGCACTGGCCTAAAATTGAAGAAGATGTCGCTAGGTTCATGTATGATTTGTTGCATCAACAAGTATAGTAATAGTAAATAGTGTCAATAACATTCTTTACATGTACCCATTCATCCTTTGGAAAGCATTTCCATGAACTTTGTGGAAGGTTTACCAACAACTAAGAAGGGAGGATTTATGGTAGTTAATAGGTTCAACAAGATTTGTGTTCTCATGCCCTGTAAAAATACCATCAATAGGCAAGAAGCAACAAAATTTTTCTTTGGTCAGGTATATGTGCACTTTGGGATATTGAGGAGCATTTTTCATATATGGAGACTATATTTTTAGTGCATTTTGGACTACCTTAAGGGAGAAAATGGACATAATGTTGAATAGGTCTACAAAACTCCATACACAAAAAGATGGGAAAGAAAAAGTAGTCAAGAGAAATTCAGTATAACTTTTGAGGGGTTACAACTAGAAGCATTTGAAGATTTGGGATCAAAATTTGGTATGTATACAAAACTCTTATAGTAAAGAAATCTACACTTCTACTGGTAATTCCCCATTTGAAACATGTTTTGGACATTTTTCATCTTCACCTATGGATATTTCATATAGACAACAAGGAGTGATGGAGGATATCAGAAGATATGCTTTAAGGGAAAATAAATTTGTTGATAAGGTCAAGAAGATTCATATGCAAGTACAAGGGACATTAAATAAGTCACATGAAAAGTATAAGGCTAGGGAAGATTAACAAAGAACAAAAAAAATATTTGGAGTGGAAGATAGAGTATGGTTACAATTAAGCAAGGAGAGTCTATATGATCCTAGTAATAAAATCATGGTTTTGTGATATGGTATTTTCAAGACACTCGAAACTGTGCAAGATAATTCCTAAAAAATCAGTATACCCCCATATATGTGCATTTACTCAATGATGAACGTGGAAAATCTAAAGCTTTATGAGCCATCCATGTAGATCAAGAAGAGGAGAAATCCATACTTTCCATTGATGATTTATCTCTAAATGCTTAGGAAAAGTTGACAGAGGATACAATTTTTCAAAACAGGGCTAAAACTACATGACCTTTAGTAGATTAGGTTGAAAGGACAACTTCCATGCAAGGATAAATGGCACTCCAGGGAGAAGGTAGAGGGACAATTTACTCACCTTTGGGGACTAAAAGACTCCAAAAATGGGTAGGTATCATATATATTGGGTCACTATAAAAAATTTCATCCATCTCAATGCTTTCAGGGTGGAAATCTAAGATATATTAGCTTACATGAGTAGTTTTAGTGGCGGAACCCAATTTGGAGAATTAGGGTCATAAACCTTTTGGTGCCAATTTGAGGCCTCAAATGATGTTTATTGTGGTTAAAAAATTATTTCTTAATAACCACACACCATGAATCTACTCTTCACTCAGATACCTTTTCAATAGTGCAAGAATCATGCTAACTAGATTTTAGATGCAAAAGTTATGCCTCCTAGAATTTGACTTATCTTGTTTAACCACCGTAATTTGAAAGGATGACACACCAACCCTATTTAATCTTGGAAAATGGGCTATCCACATGAGTACTATGAATAAGAATCTATAAGGGTCACATTGTAACTCATGTTAAGGGTTGAATGGATCAAATTTAACCCCTAGTTGGCTATTGGGATGTGTTATAATTGAGCCATTAGGAGAAAAAGGGGTTCCATTTGATTCACTTGCATTTTGTTCCATATAAGAGAAGAGTAGCTAAGTGTGGATAGAGAGAGAGAATTAGGAAGGGTGTTTATGTTTTATAGTAGTCTACAGGCCAAAGATTGTAGGAAGCAGCCTCACCTTCTAGCTAGGAAGCAGCCTCACCTTCTAGCTAGGTTTTCTCCCTAAAGGGTTTCATAGATCATATCTTGTTATTTTTCATTGGTGTGTGTTTGTATTTCACTACTATCCACTTTTTTCATTTTATCTATTGTATGCACAAGCAGAAAAATAATAACTAATAAATCCAAAAATATAAGGAAATTAACCTCTTAGTATAGATTTCGGTTTTTAATCTATTTTTATTAGATCTATCATGATGAAATGTTCAATGGAATATCCATGGATGTTTATAGATCATAAAACCATGGAGGATAGGCCAATTGAATTAAACATTAAAAGAAAAATTCAACTTCCAGTTTGACCATTTCAATGCTTGCTTGCATCTACCTTCCATGAGGTGTACAATTTAACTAATAATCTTTTGTGAACCGCACAATCACTATTACATTGAATTTATTCAATTTTGGTGCCTATTCAATGTGATGCTTACATCAAGAGATTTCTTGTCCAAGGGATCCCATACTAATTGAACCACTCCATTTTGTTAAGGGTACATGGAATTCATGGTGTAAATGTAGTCGCATGGGTGAGGATTTAGCATTAAAGGTATAAGTTGGCTTCGGGAAATCTATAAATTGAGTCCTTCCTCCTTTTCAACAAGTTAATTTCATGTAAATTTATACTTCAAATATATCCAAGGATTTTGAACCCCACTTTCTCCAATCCTTCTTTTGAGTTTCATTAAGGTCATGCTACTTATTTCACCCCTCCTTTTATTATTGCATAAGACGATATGATGTCAACAACAATATAGAATCAAATATTATCCTAAAGATGATAGAATTCCCTAAATACAAAGCATGGGAGGGGATTCCATTACTACTCATTGTGACATCACAATTTTTTCATATGCAATGCTTTCATTCTCTACCCCTCCCCTGTCAATGGTTGTCAAATGGTTTGCATATTTTGACCTATGTCGAATACTAACATTGTTATTAGATGTAACATCTTATCCAACTCTATCACATATCACATTTAATTTAATTAATAGAGATGTCAAAAGATGCATTTTCTAATTGGATTGAATTGTTGCATGGTTTTGGAGATATTATTTTCTTATTAAGAAAAAGTGCTTGGGTTATCCAATAAAAAAATAACTTTAGATTGAACATTCAAAATAAGACAATTTTAGAGAAAAAACATGAGCCATCACATTGAAAAATTTACCAAGTTAAATATGATTTAATTAGTTGAGGTTTAAATATGATTTAATTAGTCAAAGTTTTTAACCCGCACATGTTAAGGGAATGATAAACATAGGTTATACTTCTTGATATGAAGCAATTTATTAAATGTAATTTTATAAATTATTATAAGAAAAAAAAAGTTTATTAAAAAATATTTTATCACTAATTGCAATGCTCTATTGGAACATTCTTTTATATATGAAATGTTGAAAGGAAATTGATATTGTTTATGAAATCAAACATAGAGTGGAATTGCAATGTATTTCTATCAATTGCATTATCATTAGATTAATTGATTCGGTTATATTAATAAACATTCAGTGTATTCTAATGCAGTCAATTATTTACAATTAAATGCATTTGTAGTAAAATTTGAAAAAAACCATTGTAACTAGAAACTTTCGGGACTATTTAAGCAACTAACATTATTGTAAATGTTTGTTTTCCTCAACATTATTAAGATTTGGAATTGGTATTGGCCTGGAATCCTATATCATCAAGCTCTCACATGAACCCATGTATTCATTTCTTCCTCACATAAAAGTACATTTAGAAGTACAATTTTATAGTAAGGTGGTATATATATTTGACCTATGAAATTGAAATCTTGACATACTCCCAATAATATTGACCTAGATTTATAAATGGAAACAATCTGAAATGTGTTGGAAAACCATTGAATTATATAGATCAAGGAGCTATACAATCCACGGATAGGTAGCGTCTAAAGACACTATTGTAACATTATAACACAAGTAAGCATAGTTTAACATATAGAAACATACAAGGAATCTGATGTAGGAGCATCGATCCATTCTTTGAAAAATTATCAAGAACAACTTCTAGAAGGCGAAAATAAGAAAAATGAGTCAAAAGACAAGGGATTGTTAAAAAACTTGAAAAATTAGATATGTGAGGGATATTATGGATTATGTTAAGAGCTTTTTGAAAAGAATCATGTTGAGAGCTTTGTGGAGAGGATCATGTTGAGAGATTTATGGAGAAGATCATGGATCTTGAAAAGATCCATAATATTGTAAATTCCTCCATAAATTGTAGCTTTGGGAATTTAAAAGAGGAATCCATTAGAACAAATATCTGGCTAGCCAAGGCACCAATATATGTTCTGTAATAGTATAGTAGTTTTAATTAATGAAATTTTGTTCTTGAGAAATTATGTGTGTGTAAATATCATAGTTTATATTCAATATTGATGATGTGAACCCTGTATTATTGAAGTGAGCTAGCATGAGGAATCAGCTACCCATGCATGCATGGATTAGAGGTGTATTTAGAGAGTTTAGTGGGCCCATAAACCATAGGTCCAAGATTGAGCGAGTAAAAATATTGAAAACGCCAGACTCCCATAAATCATTTTCATCAGAAAACCAAATAATTCCCATGATAGACCAATGTATGAGACCATCTATATCTATCACCAAAATGTAACTAAATCCCTTGAAGTGAGGATGGAATGGTACACTTTGTTAATCTAGGTTACACATCAAACTCCTTAAAATGTTCCCTCAACTTGGCATCAATTGATTATCCTAGTTTATATGACCAATCATTAAAATTCCTAGTCAACCACTTAGCCAATCTCTTGGTCAACTTGCCTACTTAACCATCCTTTATCCACTAATCGTCTCTAAAATATCTAGAGGTGTGACAAACTTACTTATCTTGTTTTTCAAGCATAATTCCATCAACACATTGCTTTGGATATTTTGGAGGTGAATTTTTTGGTGTATACACCCGATAATTACATTTATTTGAAGTCCAAGTGTTATACAATATTTTGTCACACTCCAATTTTTGTCATCATGCCACCAGTGTCACAAAATATATTCTCCATAAAAAATGACTAACACCTCCCCGAATAAGTGAAAGAAGACTTGATTTAAAAATATTTTTAAAAGCTTGTTAAAAACCATATTTTACAATCCCATCACGCTTTGCATAGCTAATGACCCGTGCTTGTCACCTCTTTCAAAACATGTGTCTAGAATTGGCAGCACAAACTTTGATAGGAAAATCTGCGTTGGTCCTCTTCAGGAACTTTTCCAAAAAATGGAGGAGAATATTCCCTTACTAGAAGCCTCGAGAACGATGACATGCTTTCAGGTTGTTTATGATAGGAGTGAGACCTCCCATTCATGGTAATGGATCCCATTTACATGGATATTTCCCTTAAGACGTGGAACTCCTCTCACATTTTATGGATTATCAACTCCCTCTGGACATTGGGTTCAACGCTCCTCGCGTTTTTTGCGACATGGACTAACAGCCTCTTGTGGATCCTAACTTTAGCAATTGTAGCAGAGACTAATGCCTGCGGGTTTTGGTCTAACGAAAATCGTGTTTCCAACAAGTGGTATTAGAGCGACAGGTCTCGAGTTTGAAACTCACCTAGCTCACGTTGGAGGGGAGATTGTTGGACATTGGGTTCAACGCTCCCTGCGTGTTTCGCGACATGGACTAACAGCCTCTCGTGGATCCTAACTCTGGCGATTATAGCGGAGACTAATACCTATGGGTTTTTTTCTAACAGCAATCGTGTTTCCAACACCCTCTCCTTTCCTATAAATGAAACCAATACCTACCACTAATGGTTGGTTTCCATCCTATGAGTTGAAGCATGCCCAATTGTTGCCCATATGTGAAGGAGGAAGTTGTTTGAAGAGTCAAGGCTAGGACTTGGAGTCTCACCTGAAAGAGGCATCCAAAATCAAGGCTTCTTGTTCTATTTCTCCCTTTACAATTCTATTAATAATACATTGTGTGTTTCCTTCCCATAAATATGTCTATTTCTGCGTGTTTATTGTAGTGCTCCTTGATTTGCTACATATCTTATACTAGACATTGTTATGCCTAGTGTATGTTTGTTGTCTCCACTTTTTCTTACTTGCGGGCATTCATCTTCACCAATGGAGAGGAGATCATGAGAATGGAATCATAAGAAGCAGGGCTAACACTAAAGACATGAATTAGCATCAGAAAGAGGTAGGAAATCTATCCTCCTTCATGTTTTTCTAGCATAAGTTAGGAAAGGTTTCATATATTTGTCTCATTTGTTGCTAGATCCTCTCATTAGGACTAGAAGGATCGCTTATGTCTGCAGAAGGGATTGATTGCACAACAACAAGCTTAGTTTTGAAGCTTCATAAGCTTGCTTCTAATAAAGATGTTTTGAAGATATGAAAATTTGAAAATTAGTCTTTGCGTTAAAGAAGATTCACAATAATGTCCTTCATAAACAATATGAAATAATGAACATAAAGCTTCACATGCTTAATCTTACTATGAGTAATAGGATTTTCATAAACATGTATTGCACTTTGATTGTCACAATGTGTTATAGTTGGTTCCTCAACTAGAAATTGAAGTTCAATTTTTAAAATGTGAGTCCACACTACCTTTGTGCTAGCATTACTTGCATCACTATATTTTTCTTATATGGTCAAAAGCATGAATACTTCTATTAATCCCTAATTATTTCTATTGTTATATTAATATTGTCCCTTTAATGGTTAGTTATATCCTTTAACTGCAAATTTGTCTCCTATATATACCAAGGAGACTTAGTTTAAGAGATCATTTAAATATCCCCTTCTTAGACACACAGTCTTGTTAGCTTCTTCTATATACGCAATATTCTTTCATTTAGAATTATTCAAGAATTGATCACTCTGTGCCTTCACTTTCCCCATTCCCATTATCTTAGATAGAGAAGAGATAGCCCCACCTCACTATACGGGGTAAGGCAATAAGGTTATCCCAATCAATATAGAAGCAAGGGGGAATAATCCCCATTCCATGTTTGGGGTCGTGTAACTTGCCCATTTGTTGTACATTTGTTATATTATAAAAGGAGGTTTCCCCCTCGAAGATTCTTGTATGTTATTCTATCACATTCTAAAGGTTTAGAGTTACTTCTCTTTCAAATTTACACCTTTTAGGTGTTTGTTGTATAATATTTTCATATGATCCTTACATTTGATTCCTTCAAATCATTCATCTTGGCATTTCTATCATAATTTTTTTGTGAAGTTTCAGGTCACCAAAATTTTGGGAACCTAAGGGGATATAGAAAAGTACCTATGGTAAAAAAATCTTGGTTTGCTATACTTTTTGAATTATAGGTTGTGGAAATTAGGATTTTTAACTTGACTTGAAACTAGTATGAAATAGTTGTTCTTGGTAACATCCATATCTAAAGACAGGAAAGTATGAATTGAGTGCATCAGTCCTTTTGAAGCGGAGATAGACCAAAGTATTTTAAGCCAAAATATAAGAAGTAGATTTGAAAAATTAAACATGTGGTAGGTTGTAGAAGCTTTCTCTCTCGAAAGGGATGAAAAGTAAAACTTTTTCTAGTGATCATAAATTTCTCTTGGCACATTGGAATTTGGTCAACATTTTAGCATTGTAGAGAAGACATATAAGGAAAATAAAAATAAAATATCATAATCATAGGGGCCCAAATTTTAGATATACTTCTTGATAAAGGTTTTCCAACAATATAATTTCCATACCAGTGTTTTATAGGTATGTTGACTCGAAATTAACATAAGTTTTGATTCGAAGATCATTTTTTGGTGATTCAAAAATTGTGATAAAGAGAAAAAGGATAATATTATTATTTTGTCACATGATTAAGTGTGATGTAATGATTTTTATTCCTAATAAATATCTATAGAAATTTTTTGGATTTACAATTATACTGAGAAGGAGAGTGAATCAGTATAATGACAAATTCTACTTATTTAAACATTCAAATAACATAAATAATCAAACTCATAAAATAAAAAAGTAAGTAATACATGGAAACCCTTATGGGATAAAACCAAAATAATTCTTTATCTAAAATATCTTGTAGGGACCAACCTACTATTACATCAATTTGTAGGCACCAACCTACATGAGACACCAATCCCCTCCATTTATTTGTAGGAACCAACCTGCAAGAGACACCAATTCCCTCTACTAATTTATATGAACCAACCTATAAGAGACACCAATCACCTTTTTTAATTTCTAGGCACCAACCTACAGGAAACACTAGTCCCCTCTATTACTTTGTAAGCACCAAACAACATGAGACATTGACCCCATTTACTATCTGATTTGAAATCTAATTTTCTTTGGTCAACTATGCTCTTCTTTGGTTCATCAAAGTTATGACATTAGCATCAAATTTTCTTCGCTCTCTTCATTTGTAGATTCCTCTCTACTTCTCACAACTCATGCACTTAACTACAAATAATTATGTGCATTATCTTTCAATGCTTCATTCTTTCATTCTTTAACTTATATAAAATTCGGAACACATCTTTATTGTTGGAAATAAATTTCAATGTAGGTACCTTGTTTGGGAATCTATAGGAACATGTGGTGCACATTCACCCCGACCTATCTATGTCCTTAACTCATAGGAACTCACATCGGAGTGCATAACAAAGGAAAAGGAATTTTTATGCTTTTTTATTAAGTTTATTTGAATAAACCATCTAGTCGTCTTGACCTAGTAACAAAGATAGCACTATCCACTACAAAGATTCATGTCATTGATCAAATGTTTTATCAATCCTTGTGCCAAATTTATTTAAATCTTCATAGTCTTGCATGAATAAATGATGTGTACAAAGTCCCATAGGGGGGAGCTCAATTGGTTATTTCCATGTTATTAAGTATTTGTAAACTATGTGATTCAAGGTTCAAATCTATCATGGGTCAAACTAAAAAAAATAAAAATAATGTGTACAAACAAGCCCCCATTTTGATGGTTATCTAAGGATATTGATGTCTGAAGCACCTTGCAATTATCCTTCGAGATGAGGCGCATGCACAGATAAGTGGTCATATGAGAAGGTTGGTTACTAGGGTACAAACCATGTTGCAAGGCTTTACCAATGACATAGGATTCCTACTATGCACTCCTAGAATGCCTTAGTTGAAGATGACACTAGCAAATTCATCAAGTTGTTGGAAGGATAAGAATTGGTATTAGATGAATATCTTTGAGTTGTGATCGGTTTTAAAGGGATGGATGATTATTTAGATGATGGAACACCCAATCCTTTTCTTATATCAATATTTCTAAGAACAATCAAGTATTTTTGAACTCTTGTAGAATTTTAATGTAGATTGAAAACTGCTCATGTAATGTACTAAAACATAAGACTCAAATCTACTCTACCAATCTGTGGAACTGAATTCATAATCAAGAACAAAAATTATTAACATGCATAAAGATTCAACACACATACACAGATATATCTAGGGGAAAGAAACTTCTCAAAACCCCTTACTATTTTTATTACATTAATCAAAGAATATCTATGAATACAATATGCTTTGCTCAACCTTGAGCTCAACATGCACCTGTATATTCTATCCTATGCCTGAATGACTGACTTTGGCCCACACTTAGCCGATTTTGACGCCCTCTAAGCTATCATTTCCTTACATTGTTGGATGAGGAATTAGCCCCTATTAATTAGGGAAAATTCTCATTGATAATTGTTCAATTCCTTTAGGTCCTTCTCTGACTGCATGCATGACCTATACAACTTGGAAAATTCTACAATTGATAGTACATTTCCCTTGAACTCCAATCTCAACTGGGTAACTCTAATTTCATGCATGTATGAGTTAATTTAGGCTAAATGATCAATTGAATTATTAAACACTAAATATGCACCCCGTTGCTAGACCTCCCACTAGTTACTCCAACAATTAGAACTAGTTTAACTGACCTTAACTCAATTTAACTGAATCAAATTTTTACAACTGAAATTAACTCAACCTAAGATCCTAAAATTTAGGAATTACTGTACACAAATCAATTTCATGCCCCAAACTCGAATTAACTAAGATAATTGATTCATAACAACTATTTCAACTCAGTTAACTCATTTTATTTTTATGTTGGTGTAGAATTTCAATTTTCTCCTAATTTAATCAAAAGAAAAATTAAATTAGGTTATTGTTGCATTTTCAACACTCCCTCTCAGAAAGAAAACGATTATCATATATCCCAATCCTGCTTCTATGGAACTCAAATCTTCCACTTGACAAAGCCTTTCTAAAAATACCTGCATCATGTTCCTCTGGCGAAATTTACTACAACAACATAATCCGCCTCTACACAATCTCGTAGATGGTGGTACCAGATATCAATGTTCTTGGATTGATCGTGAAAAGATGGATTCTCAGAGAGTTTAATACAACTATGATTTCCACAATAAATAACGATAGGATCCATCATATGACCAAATAGCCCAACAAGAATATTTCTCATCCAGATAGCTTCACAAGTTTCTTGACTGGAAGCCATGCACTTTGTTTCTGTTGATATGAGTGCAAATAATCTCTAATTCCTACTGTACCAAGAAAATTTTGTTGACCCAACACTAAAAATTCCTCCTGAAGTGCACTTATGATCTAATGGAATTCTTACCCAATCTTCATCTATGAATCCTTGTAGCTTTACACCCTCTGTATTTCTATACCAAAGTCCAAATTGGGTGGTGCCTCCGAGGTACCGTAATATATGTTTAGCAGCCCTCCAAAATAATTTCGTTTGTCGAACCATGGCTTGTCTCAAGTGATTGACCGCATAAAACATGTCTGGTCATGTGTTCACCAGATAAATGAGTGAACCCACCAACTTCCTATACATGGTAGCATCCACTTCCTCATCTAAAGTGGCATCTTCTTTCCTCTAGTTGGTCGCTAGAGGAGTCTCCATGAGTTTGAATCTATCCGTGTGAAAATTCTGAAATACCTCGTTTGAATACTTTCCCTGAGATCCAAATAATTTCCCTTATCTCTTCCATACTTAAAAACCAAGGAAATAATGCATTCAACCCCATGTCCTTCATTTCGAACTATCTTGCAAGTTCCTCCTTGCAAGACATGATAAGTTGTTCATCACTGGTCAAAATTAAGGCATCATCATATAAGACTATAATCAACACATTTCCTTCTACCAGAATGTGGTAAAGGTATGCATTTTCTTCGCTTCTGTTGAAGCCTAAATTGGTGAGGTATCAATCAATCCTAGTGTACCACGCACGATTTTCTTGCTTCAGCCCATACAACGCTCGCTTGAGTTAACACACATGTGACTCTCTGTTTAAGATCTCAAATCCCTTGGGTTATTCAATGTACATCTCCTCCTCAATAACTCCATTGAGGATTGTTATCTTCACATCCATTTGGTGTGTCTTCCACCCCATATGTGTAGCCAGAGCAAGAATTGATCTAATGGAAGAGTACCTTAATATAGGAGAAAATGTATCTTCATAGTCAATCCCTTCTACCTAATATTACCCCTTAGAAACTAATATGGCCTTTTGCTTCTTTATGCTTTTTTTTGTTGCATGCTTTACCTTGTGAAGTGATCTCGAACTCACCAGTGACTTGGCTATAGGTCTTGGGACCACTTCCCAAACATTTTTTATAACAATGGAATCAGATTCCTCTACCATAGCATCAACCCATACGAGTTGTTCTGCTACTTCCTCAAATGAGTATGGTTTTTTCTCTACTAGCTCACTCATCATAGCCATGTAGCTAGTGTATTGATCTGGTGACCTCCTCTACCTTCGTTGTGTTATAGGTGCTCCCAAATTATCTCTATCATCCTGCAATAATCTCTCAGCTACCTCGGTCTGCTTCCTTCCTTCCCTGGATGTCTTTGCATGAGTAGTTGTCTCCACTCTCTTATCCTCTGCATGCGGTTACTCCACACCTTCTTGAGGTTCTTCCTTTGGAGTCAAAATCTATTGATACGCATGCAACTAAAGCATCCTCTCAAAGGAACACTTCATTTCCTTCTCTTCATCGAAATTCACATCTCTATGAACCACTATCATCCTGAGAGATGGCAGGTACACCCGATAGTTTTGAGGTGTATCAGTGTACTCCATAAATATGCCCAACTTTGTTGTCGGCTCTAGCTTTTTCCTTGCTTCCTTGTAAACATGGAAATATATTGATGATCAAAACATCCTGAAGTGTGACACATCTGGTTTCTCCCCTAAAAAAACTTCTTCTAGTGTACTCATCTCGAGAATTCGATGAGGACTTATGTTATGCACATAGACCATTGTGTTGCATGCTTCAGCTTACAAGTGTAGAGGTAGGCCTTGATCATGCAACATCGCTTGTGCAGCTCCCACAATACTTTTTTTAGTCCTCTCAGCCACCCCATTCTATTATGGTTTATGGGGTGATGTCAACTCTCGTCTAATGCCTTCATTTGCACAAAAATGTTTAAACTCATTCGACACATATTCACCACAGTTATCGCTCCTGAGAGCCTTCACTTTCATGTTAGTTTCTTTCTCAACAAGTGCTTTAAATTCAACAAATTTGGAGAATGTCCAATATTTCTTATACATGAATAAAAACCAAAATTTAAGTGATAAATCATCTAAAAATATAACATAATACATGTGCTTGGCCGTGGAGGCTGTCAATAAATGTACACAGACATTAGAGTGGATAATTTCAAGGATTTCATGCTCCCTGTTATCCCGATCATTGAAGGTGGATTTTGTGTACTTCCCCAAGGTACACCCTTTGCATGTATTATGCTGCTCTAGTTCTCCATTGGGGAGGCATGTGGTGATATGCAACATGATCTTCAAATTTGTATGGTGCAAATGAACAAGTATTCTATGCCATAATTCACTGACATCTTGATTTTTCACCTTCTCCACCTTTGTGTTAAAAGCAACACTATCAACCACATCCAATATGTAGAGGTTCTTCACCCAAACCCCAATTTGCTTCACTTTTCCTATGGCGATGTGCCTTAGTAATGCCTTTACTTTGTTGAATATCACATCATAACCATGGTCTTCCAACACCGTGACTGAAACCAAATTCTTCTTTAGACCTGGAACAAACATCACATCCTTGAGCCTGAGGGGGGGAGCTAGACTCCCTCTAAAAATTAATTATACAGATATCGATCGCACTATACCTCACATCATATCCCATCTTGATGCACATCTAGAGGTATTTATCCTCCAATTCAATGAATAAATACCAGTTCCCAGTGATATGGAATGAGGCACCATTGTCGAGATACCAAACACTTCCCAGCATTATGCTTTACATGTATGCAATGACGGTAAAATCAAGCTCAAAATGTGAATCTATAGCTTCACCTATCACTCCTTCTAACGTATTCTTTCTTGTTTTCTTGTGTGGTCATTTCGTGGCATAGTGCTTGAATTCATGATAGTGAAAGCACTTGATTTTGGACAAGTCCTTTTTCTTGCCCCTTTGACTGGAATCTCCTTTGGATTGGAAATTATTCCCTTTCCATTTCTCTTCCTTTCCATCCAAGGCACAATTCTCCTCATCCTCAACCTTGGATGATGTCCCATCTCTCTTGCTCCACCTTATTTCTTCCTGCACTAGATCGTACCATAACCGCTCCCACTGTGGTAGTTTCTCTCTACCATTTACCAAATCTTGATAACTATGCCAACCCTTGAGAAGGCCAAAAAGAGCTAGATCTACCGAATATTATTTAGGGATAGTAACACCGACCCCTCCAAGTTCATCACGACGTTGTGTAAACCTGCTTAGGCACTTTGGAATTGTTTCATTCTTTTGCATCTTTATGTTTCAAAGCTTATCCTTGAGCGCCAACTCCCTGTGGTTTCTACTATTCTGGGAAAAATATGTCAGTGCTTGCACATTGCATACAAAGTATCTTTCCCATGGATATTATATACAATATGATCTCATACTCCCTCCAATATGATTCACCTTTCCATAGCAACACACTTCTTCCATTCTGCTAGATTCTAAGCATCAACTGTTGCTGGTTTCGAAATATCATTATCAATGTATAATTTCAACCCATTATCCTCCAAAACTACCTCCATCTAGTCCCTCCATGCAACATAATTCTAGCTTCCCTTAACGGCATACTCGAGCCTTAGTCCATTGAAATTCATCTTCTTAGTGTTGAAGAAATACTGTGACACTGATCTTCAAATTCGAACTTCCTACACTAACAAATTCGCATTATTTTCTCTACTGTGAATCTAGCTCTCATACCATGTATAATTTTAATTTAGATTCAAAATTTCTCATGTAATGTACTAAAACATAATATTCAAATCTACTCTACCTATATCCATAAGTAGATTCGTGATCAAGAACACAAATCATTAACATGCATCAACATTCAACACACATACATAGAGATATATATAGGGGAAAGAAATCGCTCAAAACCCCTTAATATTTTTATTGCATTAATCAAAGAATTTGGATGAATACAATATGTTATGCTCAACCTTGAGATCAACATGCACCTGTATATTCTAACCCCTGCCTGACTGACTGACTTTGGAAATTTCACCAATTTTAAAGCCGTCCAAGCTCCTATTTCCTTGCATTTTTGGATGATAAATTAGCCCCTGTTAATTAGGGAAATTTCTCATTGAGAATTTTGCAATTCCTTTAGGTCCTTCTCTAACTGCATGCATGACCTGCAAAACTTGGAAAATTCTAAAACTAATAGTAAACTTCCCTTGAAATCCAATCACAATTGGGTAACTTTAATTTCATGCATGCATGAGTTAATTTAGGTTGATTGATCAATTAAATGGTTAAACATTGAAGATGAACACCACACTTAGACCTCCCACTAGTTCCTCCAACATTTAGAACTAGTTTAACTGGCCTTAACTCAATTTAACTAAATTAAATTGTTGCAACTGAAATTAACTCAACCTAGGCTCCTAAAATTTAGGAATCATTGTACACAACTTAAGTTCATGTCCCCAACTCAAATTAACTAAGCTAACTGAGTGATAAAAACTATTTTAACTCACTTAACTCATCTTATTTCATCTCAGTTATCTCATTCAAGTTGTCTATTGATATGGAATTTTGATTTTCTCCTAATTTAATCAAAGGAAAAATTAAATTAGGAATTTATTGCTACATTTTCAAAAACTCTCTCCACATATGAAGTGAAAGGTAGTGAATTTTGTCAGAAAGATGATCTTGGTAAAGCATATGGGACTAGTTAGGGGTTACAAGAATTGGATATATATATATAAGAGTGGATATATATATATATATATATATATATATATGACCCTTGTACATTATGCTCTCATGGTTCAAGTAGCTACAGTTACATGTTTTGCTAGTTTAACATCATCTACATTCTTTTCTCTTCTTGAGAGAAAATATAATTTTAGTATCCTATGTTGTAACTACCACATCAAAAGATGTGGTACCCTCTATTAGATTAGTTGCATGTTGAAGATTGATGTGATAGCAAGTTTCCCATGGAAACATGCAAGCAATCATAATTTGGAATAACATGTGAACGTCATTCTATCAAACACACTCGATACTTCAGTGTCGACAAGAATCACTGCATCATGGGCATTAGCAAATATTTGTGATTAAATTGTGACATAATGTGGGAATTGTGGATGCAGAAAATGTTCTATAATTGATGTGTTTAATTTACCCTTATTGGTTGAATGTGCATTGCGACTTACAAAGGATGGTGACAAGATCAAGGTGAATGTTGTGAGGGCTCTGGGAAAATTTTCAAGATTTATTAAATTTAGTGATATAATGCCATTGATTGTCATAGTGATTCACATAGTAAGGTCTCCTTGAAATCTAAGTTAAAGCATGAGACAAAGAGAGAAGAAAAACCTTCTACTAATTAACCTTGCTTAAGGAGGATGGTGCAAAATTTTGTTTCCCGTGCAACTACTAAAAATGTTAAGCTTTAGTGGAATGTGTTGATTTTCCATGACCTTGGTGTCTCGAATGGAATCTTAAAATATTTGACACTACCAAATCAATAATATCAATGATACTACTTTGCACAGCAGAATATAAATAGTATTAAATCACATATGCACAGAATATAGACAACTTTTTACAATTTTCAACCCAACTTTGTTATATTAACAACAGTCTATAGCTCCCGTATTAGGGATAATGGCCCTCATACATCCACTAGTACAATATAAAAAATAACATTCTTTTACCATCTGGATGTAGCATGCTCTCATAGCTCCTCTCCATCGTGCCATGTACCTGCTTAGTCCTTTGGATCCTCATCTGCAACCCCTACCTTTATAAATGCTTCAATTCCATCTCTCCACTGACCTCGCCTATCAATTTTCTCTCTAGTTGATCGTTTGTCCACCAACGCATCAAAAAATTAAGAATCCTATTGAGTTTTTCATAGCTCCACATGTGAAAAACTCTCAATATTCCCACCGTTGCTCCTCAACTACTCAGGGACTTCAGCCCACTTGGTCTTTATGCGCTACTCCGATGAAGACCAACATAGGGCACGGAGGGCTGCCACCTATCACTACAAGATGTCCATCTCCCACAATGAATACAGGATAGGAGGATTGACCATCATTTTCTATAGAATTCCTTCTCCACACACAGGTCTCGGGCTCCACAAACTACTCTTGGTTGATCAGACGCTTGAGCTCCAACAATTACCACTCTAGCAACTACCTTTGTCCATCAAGTTGTTGCACATTGGATGCCAATTTGGACACTATCATGCTATCCTACACTAGACCGTAAGTGCCCAATCACATCCACACTTTGTCTACTCTCACGCTACCCTCCAACAATCCACGAGTGACCAATTCCACGTTGTAGCATTTGCACCTTGTTAGGGCATCCTCACATCTAGGAGACCCTTACACATGGCTTCGAACAGACTTCACCAGTCTTCCCTTTGCTTCTGCAATAGAGGGGCTATTGCACAAATCTAGGCAACAATATTCACTATGGAAAATTCCCACTTGTTAGGGCTTCTAACATGCCATGTCATCCCTACCTCATTGGCTTCCACAAGTTGAAACAAATCTATCCACTCTAGGACACCTATATCACTCCATAGAGGGATCTGCTCCTAGTTGGAGTTCCTTCATGCCCAAGGAAACTCCAACAAATGGATCTCGAATATATGTAATGGAGATTGATCCAAATAATCCTTTCTTGACTTCTAGACTGATGTGCCAATTGTCACCTCAGCTACATGGTAGGTGCTTCCTAACAACCCTTGTTAGGCTCCTCCAAACAGCTCCTAAGGCCTCCTACAACTTCTCATCAACCGATCCAAGTCTGGTAAAATTCTTTGACCCAAAGCTCCTAAAAAACGTTGCTATAATATTGTTTTTATATTGTTGTTTGTGACTGTCCTGGTTAGCACACACTATTGTAGCACTATACTCCTCCAACAGACCCCAAAAAACCCTTTAAAGCCTATAGCACACCATAAGAGAACTCCTCCCTTTCTACATTGTTTCCTTAGGGCATATACCAACCCTTAACTACCCTACGCAAGCTCAGCTGTGGTTCTATGGCTTGCAACCTAGCACAACAACAATCATATAGCTTTTGGTCCCTTTAAAAGTGCCCAAACAAGTGTCAAAACTACCAGCGTTTAGCCCTCAAGGGCTCAGAATAGAAGCCAAAACACTCTAACTCCACCACATAAATTTAGAACATGTATTAACCCTAAAACATACCTCCTTTATTACGTTGTTATTCCTTCTCCTTTGCTGTAGCTAGGGCATAGAGATCTCCCTCTCCACCAAGTCCTTTTTTAGAGATAATGTTGCACTAATGGATGAAAAATGCTTCTCCTTCACCCTCTATTTATATACAAATGAGGGGATCCTTCCTAGGATGCCAGATAAGGGTTTCCAGCGTGTCATAAGCCTAAAACACCTTAGGTTGACCTAGACATTTAAGTGCAAAACCATCATTAACTTTAAAAAATTCATATCTCTTCAATGACAACTCAGAATTGGATGATTTTTTATGCGTCGGATTCATCCCGATGAGCACTATCATCCTCATCCATCATGATAGTGTTAGAATATGCATTCTACCATCAGTGATCAAAATCACTCTTTTCATTCTCATTTTAGGTGTCCCACTCTGAAATTTTTATATCATTCCATTAGGTCAGGCTAAAAATTGTTTCACTGATGGTAGCCCTAGTCATAAAAACTCACTCTCCCTCGCAAACTCTCATTTGGTGGTCCACCTTCATGTCTTGTTGAGCATAAAAACAGTTTTGGAAATCTCATTTCACTATGTATTATGTCAATCAAAGTCAATCATGGAAGTCAGGTCATTCAAGGTCCCATTAGGTCATTAGGTTTCAATGTTCAAGGTCCAAAAATGCACCATTTCATCTTAATAAGGTCAAAAAAAGGTGTGAGAGTGACTCAATAAAAATTTCTTTTTCATCTGCAGAAGATTATCAACATGTAAATATGATATTTTTAAATTTGTAATATTTATTTTTATGATTTTCATATCAAAATGTAATTTTGATATGAAAATAGAGTTGTAATTTATTTTTAATTTTTTATGTAATTTTATGCTTCCTATATGTAATAAGTTCGGTCTCTAGCTTCGAACTCAAAACACACATGCCAACTGAAAGAGAAAATTTTCAAACTCCAGCAACACCATCCTGCAAGAAAGAAAAATCAGATGAAAGGATAATCAACAATAGTCTTCAAAAAGTGAAAAAGACATTAGAAAAGTGGGTTTTTAAATTGAAATTCAAATTCACTTAGCTATTTATGACTAATAGAAATCAATTCAAATTCATTTTCCTCCTCCAAATATCAATTCAACACTCCAAGAGATCAAAATTTCGAAATTATGAGAAAAATTGGCAAAGAAGCATAATCGAGGGCGCAAATACGTCCAAGAGGGTGAAAATACATTTGGGAGGGTGAAAATGTGTTTTTGATGGCACAAATGTGTTGAGAAGGGTGCAAATGTGTTGTTGATGGTGAAAAAACGTAGAGGAGGGCGCAAATAGCTTATCAAGGGTGCAAATGACCAACAAGCTCTGCAAAGTATCCAAGTGATCATAAATTGCCTTCAAAGCTCTTCCACTCAGTCACTAATCTCTAACAAACCAGTAAGAGGCACATGCCATGACAAATCATCTTCTTAAGTTTATGTTCTGAAGTTGTAATTTCGTGTCTTCTTGAATGTGAAACCCTATTTTTTCTCCCTTGCACTCATAATTCCAAAAATTCCACTTCCCTTACACTTAATACCATCCCTACATTGTTAAAATTCATTCCCTAATCCCTGTTATCATAATCCATATCCCTAAGCTACTAATTCCTAAAACCGTAAGCCCTAAGTGTTATTTTGACCTAGGCTCCTAAATCCCAATTCCCATCACTCTTTCATTCCTTTTCCCTTCCCTATTCCACACATCCCTATCAAACATATCCCTCATTTTTCCTTTCCCATTTCCCTTCCCTAATCCCTAGGGTTTTAACAAAAACACCATGGCAACAGAAGAGGAAAACACATCATTCAGTGAAGGAGAGGAAACAAAGATAAGGAAGCCAAATAAAGGAGGAACAGTGCTCAGACTTGACTGTCACATGCTTCAAACATGTTGGCTGTTATGATTTTTGTGAGAAAATTCAGAGGGTTAAACACCACCCCATGCTAACTAGACTTTTCATATCATGACTCCATGAAAACCAAGTTAAATTAGCCGGGGTCACTTTTACCTTATCTACTACTGTCATTTCAGATGCTACATGGATCCCAAATGTTGGGGAGAAATGGTTCAAGAAAGGAAGGTTGAAGAAACATGATTTTGACTTCTTCTTAAAACCAAGACTCCAAAATCAAACAAAGAGGTTCTTCCCTTTTTCACACCTTTTGGATTGATATGCACCAATGATGAATATTATAATGAAAATTTTTTCATGTGAAGGCATATTTTCAGGGCTCTATTCCTATCACATATGGCTATTGATGCATTTCACTAGGGTAAGGATGCTTAACATGACCTATTATCTTTTCCATAGTGTAGAGAAGATGGAATATATTGCCTAGAAGAAGGAGCATGAACATAAAATGTGAAGCCTATTCCATCATACCCTCATAAAAATCATAGTCCTCCACCATCTCAATCAAATGAACATTGCATGGAGCACCTTCATAGCCAATGATATTTTCATTGATTAATCCATTCAGCAAGCACAAAATTTCCCTTCATCATCTCAGCCCATGACTCACTCGTCATCATCAGATCCGTCCCCTTCACCTCCTTCATCTCCATATCATCATGATCCTTCATCTCCATCTCATCATGATTTTGGGTCACCTAAAAGGATAGATGACATTGAGCCTAAGTGGGCTAGTATGGTTGAGGTTGAGCCATTGCTAAAAACCTACCAGAGAGGTTATAGGCATGTGTTTGCTTCACTTGGAGTGAAAAGGGCCATGCCTTATACATCAACACATCAGGTGGATAAAGGTAAAGATAAGGTCATTGAGCCAGTCATTCATGATGAGGAGGAAAATCATGAAACTAAGCATGAATTTCAGCTGGTTGACCTAGATGAAAATGATAATGAAAAAATCACAAATGCTGCTATCGAAGGCAAGGATGCCAAGATTAGTGAGATTCAAACTAATATTGACAGGGCTAGATATGTTATACACTTCCTTGAGCAAGAAAATGAGCAGTTGAAGACCAAACAGGTCATTGATGAGGTTAAGTATTACACTGCTCAAAGAGAGGCTCAAAAGGAAAAAGTCATGATAGATGAAATAATGGAGAAGTATGGCTTGCTTGATCATGATGAAGCACAGGAACCAAGACAGAGACATAGAACTAGAGGGCTGAAAAGAGCTCTAGCTCTAGAGAGACAAAGGGAAGCTGAACTAGCTAATCAGCTAACCCTAAATGAACAACTTGCTATAGAAATCAATAAGAACAAGGAACCATGGATTGATAGAGCCAATAAACACTTGGAGAAGCTGCTCGAAAAGGAAAATAAAGATAATGACTTGTTGAGGAGGAAAATCAAACTCTATGCCCAAAAAGAGAAAATTGCATTGGCCAACCTCAAAAGAGCCAATGCCAAAATTGAAGAGTTGACCATGGAGGAGAAGAAAAATTTGAAAATTATTGCTGAGGGTTCCCTCCAAGCTTAGAAACATCATCATTATCCATTCCAACAATTTTGAGGCATTTTCTAACTTTTTGTCAAAATCTGGAAATCTCTATGTTTTTTGAGACAATTATTTAGCAGAAAATTGGGCATTTGCGCCGTGCCCTAGGCGCTACGCAAATAATTGGCACACTTTTTGAGGAGAAGGAAGACACCATTGGATTCATGATGACCAATGCATATCAGAAAACCATGTTTCCAGCCTTTTTTTTCATTTTTTATGGGTGAAAAGCTCAAAAAACCATAAAAAAAATCACCTTTCTGCCCCTTTTTTAACCTAGGCATTGCGCAAATACCAGTCTTGGGAGAATGATTGTTTGAGGGGGGAAATGACCTTCATTTTTGCAACTTGAGGCATATTCAGAAAGATGACAGGCAGGGATTTCCAAAAATCCATCTTGGGCCTGATTTGGACATTAGGAAGGCCTCCAAAAGTGGAGCTGAACATAGAGGGTGCAAATGACCAGTGGAGGGCGTAAATGCACATTGGAGGGCGCAAATGTCCAATTTTCTTATTTTTTTCAAATTTTCTCTAAAATTTTCACTTAGCCTCAATAAAATATGTTTCTAATCATGTAATTAATGATGGTAAAATGTAATTATGTTTGAGATTACTTACCTAGGGTAGATTCATCGAGTAAAAGCCATTAATGAGTCATGATGAATCAGTTGAATGTAATGAGGAGTGAGTCACTTGGACCATCCTACACTTCAGTTTTCATTTCAAAAATTAGTGGATCTCTTCCTCACTCATGGATTCGACCCCTGAGGATGAGTGAAGCTTGTTTTGATGTTCATTTATCCCATTTCTTCACACTCGTGAAGGGTTGGAATCAGCTTGTATGTTTACTAGTTAATCGGGGAAACTTTTTTACTCAATTTGGCCAGCTAATATAGAGGAGTTGCAGCTATTTTATGGGATAATTGTGGCATTGATGTCTATAATTTTCTTTTATTCAGTTTCATATGTTATAATGTATTGTATTCATGTTCACTCCATCTCTATGGTATGATATCTTTCAAGTTTCATAATCAGAATACATGCTTGCACATGATCTATTTTGGGAAACTGATCATAGTTTGTCCATTTTCATCTATCTAAGAAGAATACATCTCCTATTATCTTCCTAGATTTATTTCATTCTCAACACCATTCCGTCACAATCATCTTCAAGTGATAAACCTTTATGCCTACCTTTCCCCATTAATCCCTACAACCCTATCTCATTTGCCCTGACCTAGCTTTCCTTAACCTAATTCCTTCATCCAGTGATTCCCCAACCAAAATAAAATAAAAGAAAAAACCTACACTCAATATCTAGTCTAAAAACCCTAATTTCTCCAGCCCTCCTGGCTATGACATTTTTGTAGAGACCCCTCTCCGACTTGATAGGGCTAGCTATCAAGTCAAAAGCTTGGTTTGTGGTTACCTCTATTGGGATTCATTCTTCAGCCTTGGGAATATGGAGGAGTAATATCATCCAGGTGGATATTGGTGGCCACCCGCCTATTCCACTTGGGGCCCCACCATTGTCTCTTTCATTTTTTCAGTTTCGGCACAACTTACTATTTTTAGCAGTTTTTTCGGGTCCTAAACTTTCGGAGCCGTTTTGAGGCCCTAAACAATGTTTTTTGGGCATCGTTTGTCCGAAAAATATGATTCCATTTTAGAATTGATATTTTTCGGACAAACAATTCCCAAAAAATGTCGTTTAGGGCCTCAAAACGGCTCTGGAAGTTCAGGACCCAAAAAACTGCTAAAAATAGTAAGTTGTGCCGAAACTGAAAAACTTAAAGAGACAATGGTGGGGCCCCAAGTGGAATAGGTGGGTGGCCACCAATATCCACCTGGATCATAATAACACATCACATGTCGAAAAATAATCACAATTTTGGCCCAAACATCTATGGGTACAAAACCACCACCTTGGGTTCTAATCCCACAAGCCTACTTGTGGCGCTTTGACCTCCAACCCTCGAACACTAGGGCTTGGAGTACCTCCCAAGCTACACAAAAATCAACTGAATGTGTGTCATGATTTTCGAAATATATTCTCAAATGAATCTATTAGGTTGGAGTATATGACATAGTAATATTCAATTTATAGTATTCTTCTTTGACTATTTCATGATTCATTAAATTTTATGAGTTGAATCTATGCAACCTCAACATTGGTTGTACCACCAACACGGGAAGATTATTGTGATCCATTTCTTGATATTTCACAAGAGTTGGGGCATACATTGGAAGTATTAGACTCTCATTGGGATATAGCACCTTCAATATTCAAATATAGAAAGACTCTTGCATAATAGTTGACATCAACCACTGTTCATATTTTGTTTTTTCTTTCCCAAAAGATAAAAAAAAAAAATAATAGATTTCTTACTAAGAGGGTATTATTTTAGAAAAATGATTAAGATCAACATGTGATATCATTGTCGATTTTTCATCATTTGCTAACAGGAAGGACATATTTAGAGAGGAGGAAGGTGATTCCCTATATATAAAGGATTGCTTGGGTAGCTACACTATGAATGGAGAATGGATTTCTTCCCAAGTTGATTTCATTGCCTATTGTAACAAACCTAGGAAAAATCTATCAACTATCAAGAGGTTAAATAATTTCTAGAAGAAAATAGGAAGCTTCAATCATAGTTCCTTGAGTATGAGATCAAGAGAAAGATGTCAACTGAAAAAGGATGTCCTACAACAATCCTTGATTATGAGATCAAGAGAGAGATGTCAACTGAAAAAGGATGTCCTACAACAATGGTGCAATGAAAATTTGTAAGTTGCATGCCAATTGCAAAATGTTTGTGTCGAAGTAGCAGCACAACATAAATTAGTAGTCCACAAGCTAACTAATATGAATCCTGAGGTTTCACCACTCATAATATTTACGCCATAGCATTAGCTAACCTCATCTTTGCATTGCGTTATTCAGTATCTTTGTATTGGGCGACCAAATAGTCTTGCATTACACATTCCTTAATTGCACACTCATGCTCATAATCGCTACAATATTTCCACATTCACATTCAATAATTAGAGACCATTTTATTGGAAAATAGGAATCCTAACCCATTTAGTTTATTAGATGAGCTTCCTAAGCCAAATCGATGGTCAAACCTGGAGCCCATGTGGATTCTCAAATTTAATTTGAATTTCTTTCAGGATGGGAAAGTTAGAATAATGCTTTCAAATTTTGGTAGACAACAATCATACACCTGAAGCTGATTTTATGGCTCGTTCCTATCTTCTAAGAAAGGTTTCAAAAATTCTCTCTTTGCTGGAATGATTTCAAAAAGGGTGAATCAAAAGGTGACCGAAGCTTTAGTAGCTCTAGAAGAGTATCCCAACTTGTTTAAATATTTCCATTTAGCACTTGATGCTGAAGATAAACTAAGGAGATGCAAAGATGAGTATACTCCTTCAGAGCATTTCAAGGCAATGCATATATCCCTATAGAAATGAGAATTATTTTCATCAATTTACTAAGGTGATTAAAAATTATGTACGTGATGGTAACCAAATGACTGGCGGGGAAAATTATTTGGAAGTCAAATATTCCAATGGAGTGGTTCTTGTTAAGGGTAATTGAGGAGTCCACAGGCCGTATTTCCCAAGGAGGAGGGAATTTGTTAGTCTTCAGACTTATCTTGCAGTAAAGTGACTGGGTTACTAGATTCATAGATTACACAGTCATTAACCAACTGGCGTTGTCAAGTAAGTTGTCACAGAACTAGTATACAAAATTGAAATAAGTGGAGCCATGGCAATAAGGAATTATAAAATTTCCAGTAGATGGGGAGGGAAAATTGCTCTCCAATATGATGGACAAGAAGGGAGAAAATATATTAACTAGTCCAAATCAACCTGCTTCAATTCAGGATAGCGTAATGTGTGGGGCATTTATTATAGTATACAAGGAGGAAAAGCATAATAAATGCTTAACCATTAGAAGTAGATGCTATAAATTTTGAGGAGCCAAAGGTACCCTTTAATTTTAAAGATATTGCTTAGTAAAAACTAAAAGAAGTTGTTAATGTCGTGAATTTTAAATAACTAGTATCATGTAGAATTTAGGATCTTGATCACGTTGTAGAGGAACTTTGTTTATGAAAAAGGGCAGGAAAATTTTATATTCAACCTCAACAGAATGTGAGGCACACATTACTACCACATTGTAGTATTAGTTGGGCAAGGTCATATTTATGTAGTCTTTATATCACTTACTAGAAAATGTTTCCAATATTCTCAATCCAAACAAGAAATTCTAGGGATTATTCCGATTGCATTGGATTGGTGAATCCTAAAAATTTTGTACTAGATTTGGTATTATTCAAAGGCTACTAGTTATTTTCCATTAGTGTTTGGATGATAAACTAAATTTAATTTCAAATTCAAATGACACTTCTCAAAACATGGTAAGGTATTGTTTCTCAATCACAATATTATGAAGTTGATCAGGTATGGTACACTTCTTTAAAATCCTTTGAATCTCTTACTATTGATCATATGCATTACAAAATCATTGAAATATGGTTGGAAGAATCCTACCTGAAAATGGTTTAACCAACTAACAAAGGAGCAATATCGTTCATAGTAAATTAAGGAATACATGTTGTTATAAAAGAATGTTTCAATACTATGTAATTATTGTGGATTGTGTTCTTGCAAGGTTGAAGTTGCATGCATGTTTGTTGGTTATATGTTTTTACTTGCTACAACATCAAAATTCGTTGTATCTCTTTTGACATATTACAAATATAATCTTTGCCATAATTATGAAAATACAAAAATACCAATATTTATGTAATAGTTAATAAAGATACGAAAAGTTATGAATGTGATAGGTCATGGGCAAATTGGAGAGTCATGAGGATGGCGAAAATTTTCCTACACTTTTGTATAAATACCCCCTCATGTGGTTCATGTGTGCGGGCACATGGATTCATGAACCAACGTGAAAAAAAAAAACCCCTCATGCCTCTAAAAAAGGTCTTTTAACACTTGAGCCTTTTAGCAATGAGAGAAATTTTAGCACTTAAGTATCTGGAAGCACTATTACTCCTGGCGATTTTATACTGAGTTGTGGTGAGGCTAGGGATTTCTTTTCGAGATGATATGATCAGCCTGTCTTCCACTATTGGTTTTTTATGGACCTGTGGTACATGCACTTGAAAATGAAACATTATCAATGAGAATCTCTTCACCCTTAGCATAGATTTTCGTGCACTTTCATGATGTTTGTAATGGTTATTTGGTACTTCTATTGTGTGCATATGTTTTATTTCACATGATCTGTATGTTGATGAACTAATTTGTGGATTATAACTCATATGCTTTATTATTAATATTTTCTCTTTCATTCCATGCATTACATTGGTTATTACTTGTGAACTGATTTGAATTAGCTTATAGTGCTCTTTTACTCTTGTATATCTGGGATGGTTTTAGCTAATTGATTCCTCTTGAGATGTACTTGTTCTTGTTGTCGTTTTCTTTTGATATTGTACTTTGTATTTCAATTTTATCATTTGTGGGTTGATTCATCCTCACTCTTCAGGTGTTTCACACTCGCCTCACATTAACATCTCTTCATTCAAGACCTAAGAGAAAAGACTTAAAGATGGTGGTAGTTGAGCCCACATTCTAGATGGGAATCCTATTCCAAACAGTGTGAGTTCTAATTTGGACTTTGCAACGAGGAGATCCCCTTACCATTAGTGGTGCATTTCACCCCGTCAATATCTTTGGTGCTAAAACGAGGGAAAAATGACAAGTTGACCCTATGGAGCTCACATCCTAAATTTTCATTTTAAAATGGCTCCTTTCTAAGTATCTATTTGGAGTTATGTTGCTAGAAAAGTAGGGATTGGAACACCTATAGAGATGGCTAATATCT
Source organism: Pinus albicaulis (assembly GCA_034641835.2). Taxonomy (NCBI): domain Eukaryota; kingdom Viridiplantae; phylum Streptophyta; class Pinopsida; order Pinales; family Pinaceae; genus Pinus; species Pinus albicaulis. The sequence continues at coordinate 749,878,646 of CM076582.1, read as the reverse complement.
TGTCACAGAAAAAATTTGATGATGAAGGTAATATATTTGCATCTGAACTTATCTATATCTCTTATGTTGTGCATCATGAAAGTGTCATATGCAAATTTTCCATATCGCATTTGAAGGTTGAATTAAAGGATGGTGTGGAACACTACCACATGAATCTATTTTTCATTGGAACATTTCATTAATGAGTTTTTGAAGAATTTATCAAAAGTATCAACGAGACTAGCATGAAATCAAATGAATCATTAAAAAAATTTCAAATAGATTTCACAATATTTGTTGTAGATTTCCTTGAAAAACGTGGATTGGAATTACTTGAATGAATGGCTTCAATATCTAGTTTATCTCTCTATAGAAAAATGGGAATCTAAATTTAACATTAGATATAAATCAAAATAATATTCTAACGATCCATATGTCACAAATCAGTAAAATATTATGCCTAATTTTATGATGTTAACTTTTGTCTCTTTTTCAGATGTGATTCAAGGAAAAACTCAAGCCTCAGAGGAGGAAATTGTCACCTCTAACATCTCTCATCCTCCTTCATCTTCATCACCCAATGAAACAAGTTACTGGTGGAAAATAATGAATTCTTGGTTATTAACAAACTAGCTAATGAAGAAATTCTAAATGAAAAGGACCAAAGTTGTTTTATTTCACAAGTTATGTTAAATTCGTTAGAAGTAGGATAAGCTTAAAATGGAATTGGTAAATTGTCTCCTCATTTTCCTTTTGATGAGATTCAAGCTAATCATATTGAATCTCTACTAGAAACCATTCCTAAGTCTCCTCATGATATGTATTATATTTACCTACTTGCAATGACCAAGACATTGTCTTGAAAAATAGTGGATGTTCAAATAATTCCATAGAGCATAACATGTGTGTTGATTGATTTATTAATCAAGAAGGTATCAATGCACAAACCTAGATTTGGAATCACATTTGATGGAAATTGAGGTTTCTTCATGATATTACTTCCATATTATTTCATCCTCAACTCATTACTCCTTGTATCTTGATTTTTTTAATGAATATCTACACCATAAGTCATTTCAAATCCTTTAGTCTCATTCTACTGGGCTCAATTTCAATTAGATACAAGGGAGTAGTATGTCAGATATAGAAGAGGAAAATAATATAAACACTACCCATCTCTATTTTTGTTTTCACTCCTCATCATGGGAAGAAGATAACTCTACAGCTTGGAATGTTAATTAAATCATTACGGTTGATTCATCTACACTTATGATCAATAAAGAGTCATTGTGTTTTGAATGGTCAGCTAAGAGAAATTTAAAAATATGATTAAAAAAATGGTTATAACAGCTATCATCTAGTTAATAATAATCTCCCTTATACATCTTATGATGGTTGTCCACATACATTTGTTGATCTAACCATGCCACCGAAATTTTATTGTCTAGCATTTGAAGGTTTGGAATTTTGTCAGGAGAGTGAGGCACTTCAGTTGTTATTGATGGTTATGTCAAGACCTCGTGATCTTGATAAGATCCTTGAACTAGATCATGTTAGTTTTTTTTCCACAATATTCTTTTCACAACATTGTTTCACTAATGAATGCTCATCTTTGAAAAAAATCAGGGTTTCAAGTTGATCATGTTAAAAAATAAGAAATTGATAGACAAGATATGAAAGGTAAAACGTTGAATGCATTCAATTCACAATGATATACATATTAATACATATTTATGATTGTTGGTTTCATATTCCAAGGTCTCTTGGACCCTAGTGACTACTCATGTTCCACCACAACAACCCTTAGCGAATTAGTTGTCCAACATTCCCCCCTAAATCCGAAGGGGTATATACATGTCCAAGAAGAGAGTTGTAATAAAAATGAAAATATGCATGGAAAAAATTAGCTAATTGTTCTCTCTGAAATGATGGCATGAGGTGGGACAACTTGAGATATCAACTAATGTTGGTGTAAGGATGACCACCCACATTGGAATGCTTAGTGCAGTTCCTGGAATAGTTCAAAATATAGCAAGAAGTTTTTAGTCTTATGTTAGAAGAAGTGTCTCTAATGTTCTGAAAAGGGACACCATCAAGCTGGGAAAGGGAGGTCTCAACCTACGGAAAAATGGAGAACCTCAACCTGAAAAGGGATGTCACAACCTACAGTGGTTTAAGGAAGGCCACCAACCAAATTCATGCTCATGGGATTCTCTTTCTCTCAATAGAAATCTAAATATAGGTATGGTTGAATCTAGCTCTAAGCTTGGGCAACCAGTTCAGGTTGTGGCTCAAACTTGCTTGATTTATCCTTGAAGTTTATATATGACCTTCAATTCCCCCCCTATCAGATACAAGGTAAGAAGATGAAGTGTTGGGGCCCTTGTTTTGAAAATGAAATGGTTTTTGAGTTGGGTAGAATAGGTGGTAGAGCGCAACCACGGTAGACAGGGAGCTATCATGATTGCAGAGAGCTGGAGAACAGGTGGTGCGGCAGTTGTGGAAAACCAGCACAGATGGCAGGAATGAGTGACAAGGACAGGCAGCAGAACTCCCAGTGATCAGGAAGATGCAGCAAACAACAAAGCAGGAAAAGAGGGAAAATTGATAGTCGCGTTGGAAAAGGAACAAATAAGCAATTAGCCAGTGGAGATAGGAGGTTAGTGCAGTAGAGGGATGAGGAAGAGAGCTGCAGGAGAGCTTTGTTCTGTTCTGTTCTGTTTTTTTCTGTAACTGTTGTAATCTGTCCCTCTGTAATCAACTCTGAGTACTGTAACTTTCTGTTGTAGAAATTTTCTGAATAATGAAGATTTATCCACCGAGATTATCTTGATCACATACGAATTCGAATTCATATGCAACACATAATCTCTTCTACTCAGATCATCACACATGCAGAAATAAAACAAGCGATATGCAATCAAAAGATCATCAAAACATCACACACATTACACAGTATGTATGGGGAAAGCTTATAGCTGAAAACCCCTTAGCTATTGTGTATATTATAATGGAGAGAACATGTAACAGTACATAGCACAATAATCCTCACAAGTACTCAGTACTATCTCATAAAGTTACACACAAACTAGCTTGGTTTTGAACAAGTCACAGGTTCAAAACTCATCCAATAATTGCCTGCCTCTATTGCGCAATCAAGGCTGGTCTAATGAGAGATCCAAGGTTCGAATCTCCTTGGCTTGACAATGCAATAATCGTGGGAAATTCCTCCAAGTGTGGTGCAAATCTCATGCACAACTGATGTCACAACTGATAGCTATCTCAACCCTTTCATCTACCTCTTTCACTGGTCTCCACTGAACTGTCCATGCACTGTAGTGAAATCATGTGTTCTTGAGTTGAATAATGAGTTAATAATTAGTGAATTAAATAATATTTAATTCACTCCACTCATTACTAGTTGATTAGCTAGTTAAACTAATCACAACTAGTTCAACTAAGTTAAACCGAACACAACTCCACCAACTGTCTCATCAACTCCACCAAACTTCTGCCACTGAAGTCCTAACTGAAGTAAACCATGCATGAGCTCACCAAACCCTTAGGAATAGCATAATTCCTCTGTCAGATGCATGAGCCACTTCTGTAGCTCGAGCTAAAGTGCTCCAAGAGAGTAAACTGAAGTTTAGAGTCCAAATATTATTAAGGGTAAATAATATTTGACTTCCCTATTTTTAGGATAGGCAGTCTAAAAATAGACTTCGACCTATAGGTCCAAAAATAGAGGTCCATCTATTTTTACCAGCATGACCAATACTCCAAGAATAACATACTGCAACCCCTGGACCATGCTCCATATGTCTAAAAATAGACATAGTCTAAAAATAGACTTTGCGCCAGAATTTGCCTGCGGGCCCACTTAGTGAAGGCGACTTCATTTCACTAAGCTCCATCATCTTGCTGCATTTTCAACACTCCCTCTCAGCAAGATATGGATTATCTGCAACCCCTATACTGCCTCTGTGGAATTCGAACTTGCTCCTGGTGAGCGCCTTCGTCAGGATGTCGGCATCCTGATCCTCCGTGGGAACATATGAAAGCATCATGATTCTCCGCTGAACACAATCTCTGATATGATGGTACCTGATGTCAATGTGTTTGGACCTATCATGAAATACTAGATTAGCCAAGAGTTTAATGCAACTCTGGTTATCACAGTAGATCACTGTAGGCTCCAAATGCAACCTGAACAATCCTGCGAGGATCTTCCTCATCTAAATAGCCTCGCATGCAGCCAAGCTAGCTGCCATGTACTCGGCCTCTGCTGAACTGAGTGCCACGGATCTCTGCTTCCTGCTGTACCAGGAAACTGCTGTCGACCCAATGCTGAAAACTCCTCCGGATGTGCTCTTCCGGTCCGTTGGGCTCCCTGCCCAATCTGCATCAGTGAAGCCAGAAAGCTTCGCTCCATCCTCCTGTCTGTACCATAGACCATATCCCGATGTGCCACTAATATAACGCAATACATGCTTTCCTGCCTTCCAAAAGAGCTTGGTAGGCTTAACCATAGCTTGCGAAAGCTGGTTAACAGCATAGCATATATCGGGTCGTGTATTGACCAGATACATAAGCGACCCCACAAACTGTCGATAGACAGTGGCATCCACTACCTCCGCTGAAGTAGCATCCTCCTTCCTCCAACCACCAGGAAGAGGAGTGTCAACAGGCTTGCAGCCTTGCATGTTGAACCTCTCCAGAATCTCCCGGGCATACTTGCCTTGAGAAACAAATAGTCCTCCGCTGCGCTGCCAAATCTCCAATCCCAGGAAATAATGAAGGATGCCCAAGTCCTTCATCTCAAACTCTCGTGCAAGATCCTCCTTGCATGAAAGTATCAACTGCTCATCGCCAGTCAAAATCAGATCATCTACATACAGTACGATGATCAACGGCTTCCCCTCCACCACAATCTGGTACAGGTTTGGATCCGCCTCACTCTTGGAGAATCCAAGCCCGGTGAAGTAGCTGTCTATCCGAGTGTACCAAGCACGAGGTGCTTGCTTCAGCCCGTACAGTGCTCTCTTGAGTCGGCACACATGTGAATCACTGCTGAAGATCTCAAAACCTTCAGGCTGCTCTATGTACACCTCCTCCTCAATAACTCCATTGAGGAACGCAGTCTTCACATCCATCTGATGAATGTGCCACCCCATCTGCGCTGAGAGAGCAAGGATCGTCCGTATGGAAGAGTACCTTGCGACAGGTGAAAAAGTCTCCTCATAATCGATCCCTTCGATATGTGAGAAGCCACGGGCGACAAATCTCGCCTTGTACTTCTCCACACTCCCGTCAGCCGCCTGCTTCACCTTGTAGATCCATCGCGAACCTACAACTGATTTCCCAACCCGTCTTGGGACAATCTCCCATGCACTGTTCCTGATGATCGAATCATATTCTTCGATCATGGCATCAACCCATGCGGGTTCCTCCACAGCTTCCTCAAAAGAGGATGGCTCCGTCACAACACATTGACTCACAAGAGCCATGTATCCGGTGTACCGATCCGGTGACTGTCTCTGTCTGCGCTGTGCTGTAGGTGGTCCTACAACCTTCTCTGCATCCCGAGCCAGTCGCTCAGCTTCTGTAGTGCGCATGCGCCCTCTGATGGTTGGCGCTACATGGGTGGTTTCTTCCACCTCCTGAACTTCCTCTTGTGGCTGATCCACATCTGGAAGCTCCTCCTTAGGAACTAATAGCTCCTCATCTGCATGCAAGTGTAGCTCCCTCTCAAGCGAACACTGCATGGCTTTCTCCTCCTGAAACTTGATATCCCGTCGCACAACAGTCTTGCGACTGTCTAACAAATACACCCGATAGTTGTGAGGTGTATCAGTGTACCCCACAAATATTCCAACCTCTGCGGTCGGATCCAGCTTCTTTCTGGCATCCTTCGTCACATGCATGTAGACAGGTGAGCCAAAAATTCTTAGATGAGAAATATCAGGCCTCTTGCCAGAAAACGCCTCCTCCGGTGTACTCATGCCAAGAACCTTGTGAGGACAACGGTTCTGCACATACACTGTTGTATTGCATGCCTCATCCCACAAGTGAAGGGGTAGGCCCTGATCATGCAACATCGCCCGTGCAGCACCCACGATCATTCTGTTCTTCCACTCATCCACCCCGTTCTGCTGTGGGTTATGGGGTGCGATGAGCTCTCTCCGAATCCCTTCTGCACTGCAAAAGTCTTTGAATTCAGCCGAGATGAATTCACCACCATTGTCGCTCTTGAGAGCCTTCACATGCTTCCCCGATTCCTTCTCTACCAGCGCCTTGAATTCATAGAACTTAGAAAATGTCTCGCTCTTCTTCTGCATGAAGAAGATCCAACACTTCCAAGAGAAATCATCAACAAAGATCACATAGTACTTGTGCTTTGCTGTCGAAGCTACAGATAAAGGACCACACATGTCTGCGTGAACTCTCTCAAGGATCGTCGTGGCGTGACTATCCTTCTCGTGAAAGGTGGCTTTCACATAATTCCCCAAGGTACACCCCTTGCACTGATCTGACTGTGCAAGAGTCCCCTTAGGAAGCCCAGTAGAAATCTGCTGCAATATCTTCAAAGCTCCATGGTGAAGGTGGCCCAATCTTTTGTGCCACAGTTCGCCCTCATCATCCCGGCTCACCACTTCTCCCGCCTTGCATGCCATTGCTGCGCAGCCATCTACTTGCAACTGATAAAGGTTCTTGACTTGAACCCCTATCTTCCGGGTCTCACCAGTAGTCCTACTATGCAGGAAAGCTTTTCCTTCGCTGAAGACCACATCATACCCCTTGTCTTCCAACATCGCCACAGAGATCAGGTTCTTCATCAATCCTGGAACATGCAAAACTTCCTTCAATATGAAAGGTTTACCAAAATCCCTCTCAAAGGAAATGGTACCGATACCAGTCACACTGTATCTACCATCATCGCCCATCTCGATGTGCACTCCAAGATCTTTTTCCTCCAGATCTGAAAACATATCTCGATCTCCGGTCATGTGAAATGACGCACCACTGTCCAAGAACCAAACTGATCCCGCCACACTTGAAACCAAGCATGCGATCAGTGAAAAATCCAGTTCGAATTGAGAAGCCAATGCCTCTCCCGCTGCAAATCCGGCAGCCTTCTTATTTTTCTTCTTCTGCGGACAATTTGTGGCACAGTGTCCGTGCTGGTGACAGTGAAAACACTTCACCTTGGACATGTCTTGCTTCTTGCCTTTCGCACCAGACTGAGAAGCCTTCTTGCTCTTCCCCTTCTTTGCTTTGGCAGCCAAAGCACAATTTTCTTCATCAGGTACCTTTGATGAAGATTCGTCCTTGGTAGTCCTCCTTATCTCCTCTGCATGAGATCCGCCCAAAGGCGCTCCCATCCTGGCAACTTCTCTCGACCATTGACACTATCTTGATATGCATGCCAACTTTTCGGAAGACCAAGGAGAGCCAGGTCCACCATATCCTCTTCTTCGACAGTCACCCCCACACTTCCCAGCTCTGCGTGAGTGAACCAGCGAGTCGTACAAATCTTTTGTCTTCTCCATCTTGATGTTACGAGCTTATCTTTGGTAGCCGGCTGCTGACCGCTCTTACTCTGGAATAGATCTGTCAGCCTTTCCACATCAAATATGGAGAAGCTTTTCCATCTGAAATTTGGATCCTGATATGATCCTTTACGCCCTCCAACGAATCCTTCGACATTTCGCCATCTTCTTTTGCTTGACTTGACGGGATCGGTGGGCTTTTTGAAATCCTCCTCTAGACCCCTTCTGATCATTATCTTCTAATACGCACTCCATTCGATCTTTCCATGCAACATAATTTGAGCTGCCTTCTTGAGCATATTTATGTAATAGTTGAAAGACATTTTCAACTCCGGCACCAAGAAAACTAACTGCTGCAAAATTCGAATTCCAAGCTCAAAGCTCAACCGTTCTTGATCTGTGAGAACAAATTATTTCTAGCACAGAGATCGACTGCAGGGGCATTTACTGGATGTATCACCTTTCAAAGGAAAGGATGGATCCAGAGGCTACCTGGCCCGCATGCAGACTCTGTCTACCGAAATAAGTTTGTAATCAGCGTGATAAATCTCTGCTCAGTAAAACAAATCTATACGATACCATGTAGAAATTTGCTGAATAATGAAAGATTTATCCACGAGATTATCACGATCTATACTAATTCGAATTCATATGCAACACATAATCTCTTCTACTCGGATCATCACACATGCGAGAAATAAAACAAGCGGTATGCGATCGAAAGATCATCAAATGCATTACACAATATGTATGGGGAAAGCTTATAGCTGAAAACCCCTCAGCTATTGTGTATATTATAATGGAGAGAACATGTAACAATCTCAGTACAATACTCCTCACAAGTACTCAGTACTGTCTCATGTAGTTACACACAAACTAGCTTGGTTTTAAACAAGTCATAGGTTCAAAACACATCCACTAATTGCCTGCCTCTATTGCGCAATCAAGGCTGGTCTAATGAGAGATCCAAGGTTCAAATCTCCTTGGCTTGACAGCGCAATCATCATTGGAAATTCCTCCAAGTGTGGTGAAAATCTCATGCACAACTGATGTCACAACTGATAGCTATCTCAACCCTTTCATCTACCTCTTTCACTGGTCTCCACTGAACTGTCCATGCACTGTAGTGAACTGATGTGTTCTTGAGTTGAATAATGAGTTAATAATTAGTGAATTAAATAATATTTAATTCACTCTACTCATTACTAGTTGATTAGCTAGTTAAACTAATCACAACTAGTTCAACTAAGTTAAACCGAACACAACTCCACCAACTGTCTCATCAACTCCACCAAACTTCTGCCACTGAAGTCCTAACTGAAGTCAACCATGCATGAGCTCAGTAAACCCCTAGGAATAGTGTAATTCCTCTGTCAGATGCATGAGCCACTTCTGTAGCTCGAACTGAAGTGCTCCAAGAGAGTAAACTGAAGTTTAGAGTCCAAATATTATTAAGGGTAAATAATATTTGACTTTTCTATTTTTAGGATAGGCGGTCTAAAAATAGACTTCGACCTAAATGTCTAAAAATAGAGGTCCATCTATTTTTACCAACATGACCAATACTCCAAGAATAACATACTGCAACCCCTGGACTATGCTCCATATGTCTAAAAATAGACATAGTCTAAAAATAGACTTTGTGCCAAAAATAGCCTGCGGGCCCACTTAGTGAAGGCGACTTCATTTCACTAAGCTCCATCATCTTGCTACATTTTCAACATCTGTTATTGATAATGAAACATACTTCTACATGTGTTTGATGTTTTGAGTTCCATGTTAATAATTTGGTTATGGTGAATGTATTTCCTGCTTTTAAATTTTAATTTTGCATCCTGAATATGCTTCACAAGTGGTATCTTGTGCAAAGTAGTTAGATTTGTTTGCGGTTGCCAGTTCTTTATGTTTTTCTCTATAGCTACGATCGATCAATATCTGATCTAATCCTAACCTTACTAAGGTCATGACACACCTCGGGTCAGACTCTCTGCTCTTTGGAGTAGGGTGAAAATGCCGGTGTTGTGCTAGACTACTGTGGAAACCTTGTTGGCCTCTCTCCTGAACCTAGGTCTTGCTCAGAGACCTTCTTTCTCACCCACAAATGGTTCCATTGCCGAAATTTCATTTAGAAGCTAGATCATGGTATCACGGATCTTCGAGAGAAAACTACGAAGCTGGTGGGATAACCACTTAGATCAATTCATATCGCGGCAAGCTGAGTTGAGACAGCAGAGGGAGAAAATTGTTAAGGATCAGGTTCTATTCTCTGAATCTGCGAGTGATATCTACAAAATTTTGTGGGGAAAGTTTCCAGAGGAACTCTATAATTGGTTGTGGAGACTACAAGTCAATACATTCCAAGGAAGGTCGCATAAGGTCTATCGCAAGTGGTTGCACGTGGATCTGGTATCACTCCATCGGTTAGATACCGATTTGACCCGAGCTATAGATTTATGGGTGCAATCTACCTTGGAAGGATATATAGTGGAATTCGTGGCTAAGTGTTACCAGTATTTCTCAAAAGCAAAGGACGTATTTAGATCCAGATTGTGGGGAGAGTTGTTGAAGGAAATTCCCTTGTGGATCAAAGCTTTAATGGTAGACGAGGGATTGATAGAATTTGAAAAATCTGAGATGGAGACTTAAAACCTCCAGTACTGGGGGAAGGAGCTGAGGGAGATATGCTACAAGTAAGTTGGAAGGGGGAATAGGGATATGGATGCCGAGACCTCCAGTAGGTTGAGAGAGCAATGACCACATCGGAGGGCGCAGATTGCTGAGAAGTGGTGGGAAAGGGTAATGAAGGAGTTAGAGAAGCAAGAAAGTAGTCAATAGGACAAGGAGAAGGCGCCACATATGAAAAAGTATATGGAAGGTCAGATGGAATCCCAAGGAATAGGAGGGACCATCAAGGAAGTTAGGAAAGTGTATAGGAGCCCATCCAAAAGAGAAAAGGGAGAAAATTCCAACATGGAGGACGTGTGCCTCAAGGAGATGTCCGGTGTGGAGTTGCATGTTGCAATGGAGAAACTATTCCGAGAGGGGTTGGCACCCGTAACTAAAGGTAAATCTATTCCCAAAAGCTCAAGTCGCTTTAGTCCCGACCTTCCCCTGGTACTCTATCAGCCACTAGGTGAAATTTTTGTTAAGTTACGAGAGTTTAGTAAGTTGAATAGTGTTCAGTCTACAACAAAAATACATACTAGCAATAGTGCTAGTAGTACAATTTTACAACTAGGGAATAGAGGTTTTATTTTAGTACCATCCACACAAATAAGTATGGCGAGATCATTTACCCGATACCCAGATTTCTCTGAGAGGGGCAATGACAATGTGGAGTAGCACTGGTATCTCTGCGAAGCCATATGGAGGGCTCGACAAACACCAGAGGCAATTAATTTGATCAAGTTCCAAAAAACTCTAAGAGAGAGAGCTCTTCGCTGGTTCATTAAATGGTTCGAAGCTCATCCACACCTAGCAATAGATGATGTAAAGAAAGAGTTTGTCAAATAATTCAAGTTACCTCAGACAGATCAGCAGGGCTTATCAGAGATGTGGGAGATTAAACAACGAGAAGGTGAAATGGCATGGGATCTGATGAGAAGGTTCAAGGATACGATTGGAAAACTAGGTTACCCAATTGATCTGAATCATCACAAAGATTGATTTATCAAGGCCCTTCTTCCGTTGACAAGAACTCCCCTAAGGCAACATAATATTGATACATTACAAGATTCATTGGAGCAAGCTATGAAGATAGAGGCTATGGCGGGGTATCCGCAGGAATTCAAAGGAGGAGCATCAGCTCAAGACCATTCCATATTGGGGTTACAACATCAGATAGCTAGTCTAATGGAGAAGTTGAAGTACATTCAGCCAATACAACCTGCAAGACCCAATGTGTGGTGTACGCATTATCTGATGGAGGGACATGTAGTCACTGAATGTCCAAGGTTGCGGGGAAAGAATATGGGGGATTCAACAGCAGGGACACAAGGGACTCCACCAGGAAGGGGATTTGCGTAGATAAACACTCAAGGTATATATCCTGCAACCCCACTTCCCAGGGTTCCCTACGCAACAGAATCAGACCGCAACTGAATACTGTGAAATATGAAAAAGCATTGGTCATCCACCACACCTATGCCCAATTTCGCAGAAATACTCCAACATCCCAAACAATGTATACTGTGATTTCTGTGCTTCCACAACACATAATACAGAGCAATGCAGAGCCCTAGATGCACTAGTGGAATGATTGGACAGGCCATCGTATAGAGTGAATGAGGCTCCAAGGGGACGAGGAGGAGGAATGAGAGGAGGCAGAGATGGAGGAAGAGGATCTGTAAGATGTTACAATTGTGAACAAGAAGGCCACGTAGCTAGGGAATGTCCACTTCCTAGAAGACCATGGTGCTCTTAGTACAAAGTTAATACTCACGCAACTGAAGACTACCCAGAGTTAATTAAGAGATGGGAGGAAAGAGCCAGAAAGAGAGGAGAAAATCTGGTAAACCCAGAACCAAGAATAGTAGAGGCTCAGGCTATGAAAAATGTAGCCATAGTAACACAGGGAGGAAAGAGAATAGGGGAAGATGCACAGAATATAGACCCGATAAAGCTGATAAAGCCAACATCTCCAAAGCCATTTTTCAAGCCAAATAGACAAAAGCAATACTTTAAAGAGGCAATGGAAACATTTTCCCAACTTAGGGGGAGAAAAGGCATTGAATTACCGTAGCCGACTGTAGAAAAAGAGAAGAAAACCAATACAAGTACAATTATTGAAGAATAGTTCCGACTATTTTTGAAGATTGTAACTAATGCACCAATGTTGGAAAAACTGAAGAAAAATCTGGAGATGGTGGTGCAAGAAAACGCAGAACCAGAGGAGTCAAATGATTCAACACAGAAATAAATATAGAGAATCAAAAGAAACAAGAGAAGAACATAAAAGGAATTTCACATAAATACTCAAGTCGCCAGATTCCAAATTAAGGACACCACGCTTGACTTAGGGTCAGATGTCAACATTTTTCCAAGAAAGACATGGGAAGCATTGGGGAGACCAAAGTTGACATACTCACCCATTCAGCTCTGCATGGAAAACCAGTACTACATTGTGCCCATAGGCAGGATGGAAGAATTCAAAGTCGATGTTGCAGGGGTAGAGACATACACGAACTTTGAGGTGATAGAAATTATGGGGGATAAGGATCCCTGTCCAGCATTATTGGGGATATATTGGGCTTTCGAGAACTATGCAGTGATCGATTCGAAAAAGGAACTGATGATATTTGAAGATGGGGAAGTCAGGGTCACTCATCCACTTGACCCATATCAAGGACCCTGATATACAGAAACTGTTGACAACAGAGAAGATGCTCAACTTCTCGATCATCTTTATCATATGATAGTAGGGAAAAGAGAAGACTACATCAACCCAACAACGGGGGGAACAGTAAGCTGGAGAAGTGTTCAAACTTCAAACTTGGGCTTAGAAATAGCCTGGGATGATTAGCAGCAGGGAGGCTACGAGACCAATACAAGAAGATGTGCTAACATCCGAAGAGTCAACTGGATCGGAACTGAGGTAAGGGGATATTCGAATTTATCAAATATGAATGTTGTAAATACATTTATTGCAAAAATAGAGGATAAAGTACCAGTGGAACATAGAGTCCTGCTCATGGATGTAGCTCTACAATCCATGTCAGCAAGGTGGTGGAGTGACCACCGTAACTCTTTGTTGCAATGGGAGGGGGTTGTAGTAGCGTTGACAGCCAGATTCAAAGAAGATGAAGGACCACAATTCAATGAAAAATACCAAGGGGATTCTGATCCCATTAAAAATTTACAACATTGTGAGTGCCATTGGGAGAAAGCAGGGTACTCAGAATATCTGTGGACACACAATTTTATACATTCACTAGATTCAGTTCCACAAGCTTGGTACTTCACTGAAGAGAAAAAAAGAGGAACCAGTACCTGGCAAGCGGTTGCAGATAAGTTTACGCAATGATTTTCTTTTGAAGGAGAAACAAAACCAGTCACACAGGCACTATAGGAAATCAAAAGAGTACTATTCTTTCTAGAAATTCAGGAATATGAAGAAAAACCGCTCTCAAAACAGAGTATCCAACAGTTAGTAGCATGCAAAAAGATAGATAGTGAAATGGATGATGATGATCTAGAAAATCATAGACACTTATATTTTGAAGAAAAGGAAGAAGAGCGGGATATATAAGAAGAACCTACAACAGAGGGAATCCAATTGCTACCATTGAAGACCAAGAAGCTGAACATCATAACTCTGGAAAAACCCAAAATTGCGTCGATTGGTGACTACTGGGATGTAGAAATGACTAAGGAGATATTTAATATTCTACAAGAATATGAAGACTTATTCCCATCCTCAGTAGTGGAGCTAAAAGGAATAAAAGGAGACATGGGGGAAATGTGTATAATTTTGAAGCCTAATGCAAGACCAGTAAAGCACTGACCATATCGTCTGAATCCAAGAGTGAAAGAGAAATTCAAGGTAGAGATTGATAAAATGCTGAAAGCAAGGCTGATTTTTCTAGTGGAAGAAGCAAAGTGGGTAAGTCCTATAATCATACAAAGTAAAAAGGAAAAGTCTGAGATTCGAGTATGTGTTGACTACATGAGCATCAACAACGCATGCATACATGATCCATTCCCTACTCCGTTCAGTGATAAGGTGCTCGACAATGTGGCAGGGAATGAAGCTTATTCATTTACAGATGGGTTTTCAAGATACCATCAAGTGAGGATAGCTGAAGAAGATAAGAAGATAACAACTTTCACAAGCGAATGTGGCTCATTTGCATATCATGGAATGCCCTTTGGGCTGAAAAATTCATCGGCCGTATTTTCACAAATCATGATAACAACATTTCGAGAATATATCCACAAATTCCTTGAGGTTTATATGGATGACTAGACATTTTACAACCTATTGAAGAATCATGCAACTTTATTAAGGATAATGTTCGACATATGTAGAAAACTCCAGATTTCACTCAATCTTAAGAAGTGCAACTTTGTAGTACCTTTTGGGATGCTGCTAGGACATGTTGTTTGTAAACAAGGTGTTTGTGTGGATCCAGCAAAAGTGGCAGTTATAATCAACATAGAGGCACCAGAAACCATGAAATAGTTGAGATCACTGTTAGGCCATATCGGGTACTATAGAATATTCATTTGAAACTTTGCAAAGATAATGGCCCCATTGGAGAAGTTGTTATGGAAATCAGAGCAATTCATTTAGACAACCGAGTGTACTACTGCCCTCAATACACTGAAAGAAAATTTGGTAAGTGCATCCATACTAGTTCATCCTAATTGGGAAAATAAATTGCATGTCCATATTGATGCCTCCAGCATTTCATTAGGAGAAGTTCTGGCTCAACCAGGAAAAACTTCAGTTGATCACCCAGTTTACTTTGCAAGCAGGAAGTTATCGATAGATGAAAGGAACTACACAAAAACAGAACGAGAAGCTTTAGCAATGGTGTATTCCCTTCAGAAGTTTCGCCATTACCTATTAGGGGGTATGTTCAAATTCTTCACAGACCATTCAACATTGAAGTACCTAGTTAACAAACCGGTCCTTGAAGGAAGGATATGTAGATGGCTCCTACTATTTCAGTAGTTCACCTTTGAAGTGATAGTGAAACCAGGAAGCCTGAATGTGGGTCCTAGCCATTTATCAAGGCTGGAAAATGGGGAAAATGGAGGGTACCTAGATGATCAGCTGCTAGACGTTGATCTCTTTAGAGTAGAAGCCATCCTAGACTATTTAGATCAGATAGCAATCTATCTGGCATCAGGACAATGCTCAACTGAATATATAGCGACTCAAAGAAGACATCTAGTTGTGAAGGTAGCTGAATATCAGTTAATAGCAGGACAACTGTATAATATGGGATTATACCAAGTCTTGCAGAGATGCGTCATGGACCATGAAAGGGAGGATATACTGTGGGAATGTCATTGCAGAGTTGCGGGAGGGAATTTCGATGCAAAAACCACCGCAAGAAAGTTATTACAAGCATGGTTATGGTGGCCCACAGTGCACAAGGACAGTAAAGCATTTGTAAAGAAATGTGACGTCTTCCAAGGAATGGGACGTCCATCACACAGAGATGAGCTACCACTTCAACCTGTACGAGCATTGCAACCATTTGAAAGTGGGTTGTTGATTTTATAGGACCAATCGCACCTGTCGCAAGACATTCAAAGGCAAGGTACATAATTTCCACAATAGACTATCTTACCATATGGGCAGAAGTCGTACCAGTGAAGGATTGCACGGAAAAAACAACAGCTAGGTTATTTTTTTTAAATATCATTAGCAGATTTGGCTGCCCCAGAAGTCTAACCAACAATCAAGGTACACACTTTATCAATGCAACAATCAAATCTCTGTTAGAAAATTTTATGGTACAACATCATAAGAGCAGTCCGTACCATCCTTAGGAAAATGGAATAGTTGAAGCATTTAATAAGATTCTCGAAAAGGGACTAACAAATATTTTCAATGCTAATCGAGATGACTGGGATGAGTGCATACCAACAATATTATGGGTGTACAGGACAACTGTGAAAATACTGAACAACCAGACTCCTTTCCAGCTGGTGTATGAGAGGGAAGCGGTGGTACCTGCTGAATTTATCATACCAAACCTACTAATCACTTCAACACTACATTTAACAGAGGAAGACTCATTGAAAGAGTGCTTAAATAAGCTACAAGAACTTGAAGAGGACAGGTTTCTAGCAGAATTCCACCAGACAGTCCAAAAAGATAGACAAAAATCTTGGCATGACCGTCATATCAAACATAAAACGTTTACGGTCAGAGGAAAATTCTTACTGTATGAAAAAAAGTTCCAAAAGTTCCTAGGTAAGCTTAAAATGCATTGGCTGGGACCATACCATGTGATTGAAATTCGAGATTCAGGAGCATTTCAGTTAGCACAACTGGACGGCCAAGTGTTACTAGGATGGGTGAATGGTGCACGCCTAAAGCCTTGTCACGAGTAAGTTTCATTATTTCCTCTTCAAATAACTCTCGCAACCGAGAGGAGTTAGTAGGGTAGAATAGAGTAGATAGGATTAATAAATCTCTCGCACCTGAGAAGAGAATAGATAGGAATCCCAATAAAGCACAAATTTCAATAACAAGAGGAAACTCACAGTTGCGATGCGGAGACCGCATCGCAACCGATTATGGTCAGGGGGAGGGTAGTGTCCAGCGTGTCATTCGTGTCAGAGAGCCAAACGTGTCAAACATCATTCTATCATCATGACTCATCATGCCCATGTCAGTCCGTAGGATTACCCAGATTTGAGAATTAACTGCCATAATTAGTAACATCCATATCGTAATAAATTTTTCATATTAGGCCATAATAATTACCCGTCACGTCTACCCAAATCCCGAAGTCACAATCAGCCATGCTAGAACAATCCTCATCACGGTAACTAATCACACGATTATAGTCGCAGGGGAGGTAGAAAAATTAATTAGTTATGGGGTCTTATCAACCTCATTCGTGCCGGTTACATTACTTAACCCACATGAAAGAAGAAAGCACGAGAATTCCGGAGAATTCCGAGTTAGAACAACAAACAACAATAGAAGTAAGCGAAATCTCATCAAAAGAAGTCCAAAGAGAGAATCCAGTAGCAGGAATTTATAGAGAAAGAGTAGGGGTAGCACTGCAAGTGTACAAAAGAAGATCAAATATGACCAAGGTAGCACCAGCAGTCGTCGATCCTGAGCACGACGAGAGAATTTAGAAAATGGAATCACTAGTGGGAAAATATGACAATGTGTTGTTGATTGACATAGAATTCATGGATTCCTACCAGACTTCGGCAATGAAGAGGCAATTTTACATAGAAAATTACGCTACGGACGGAGGAGAGGAAGCAGTGAGATTGAACCCAGAGTGCAGGGGTATCCAGCAATTGACCATACTGAACCTCAAGAACCTCCCAGTGTTCGGAACCACAGCAGCAACGATGCAATGTATGAAATCCCTACTGAGCAGACTCCAGAATGGGTCACTATGGATAGGGAGGGAGATACTGATACATGCAGAAG
The DNA here is from genome assembly GCA_034641835.2 of Pinus albicaulis. Taxonomy (NCBI): domain Eukaryota; kingdom Viridiplantae; phylum Streptophyta; class Pinopsida; order Pinales; family Pinaceae; genus Pinus; species Pinus albicaulis. The sequence goes on along the minus strand of CM076582.1, from coordinate 749,860,982 downwards.
ATACTCACAGGCTGACAAGATTATCAGCAGAAGGAAGGGATGTCTTCACGGCGTTCCAGACTGCCTCCAAGAGAGCAAAGAAGGAGGGAGATTATGAATATTATAATAAATATGACACTAAAATAGGAGGGAAGGGGGCGAAGATAGACCTCATAAATAGCCTAGCAATTAAATTTTACTACACGAAGGGCGAATGTACCCTCGACACCATTTCAGTTGTGAAACACTGCCTCCAGGGAACTCAGCTAAATTGGTGTACGTTTCTGCTAAACGAACTATTCGAAGCCTATGAGGATAACTGTAAAAGAGCCACTGGGTTCATCTACAACTACCTCATCATGGTGTTTGCAATGTGGAAATGGACTCACCCAGGGGTGAGACATCTGGTGGAAACCACAAGTGGTCAGCCGATGGCGATGAATTTTACGCCTTGGAAGATCTCGGGAGACCCTAGTATCAAGGAGGTAAATGAAGAGGCATTCACTTTATGGTATAGGCAGATGGTGGATATAGTGGCAAGGAAGAAAAGGGTTCTGAGGAGTCTGCTGGACATATATTCCTCTCAGATATGCTTCAGGGTCACTCACAAGCAGACATACATCAGGCCCACCTATGTGGATGAAACAACATTTAATATGAGGCCGTTAAAGTTTCAGGTTGATGAAAAGGCATTCCACATTGAAGTCTGCTCCTAGACGGGGGTGGGAATGGAGATCAGAAGCGGAATCCATCCCTACTTGTTCGAGGGCATGCTGCCAAGACCACTACCAGGGGAGACATCGGATGAGACACTAAGCCAAGTGTCTCGGCTACAGCTAACACCCATACTAGAGGAGATGGGCACGAGAGTAAAGGGCTTCAATCAGGTAATGCAAACTCTCACCAGTGATTCTTCTCTGTTTCCTACTTTTTCAGAGTTTTAGGCCTCAAATTTTGCATCACCTTCCATAGTTGCACCCATAATCACTGCCCTACCATCCACCATGTTTAATTCACCCACAGCAGCCACTGTAGTTCCAATCTGAAAGAGTAAGACACCTAAACCACCCGTAGCTACTCCTAAGGCCAAGAAATCAAGAGTCATGGTGCCTATGCAAGTAGTTGATCTCACTGAGGAAGATCAAACACAGCCTATGGATACGGGAGCACCAATTCAAGAGGAGCCAGAGGTGGCCCCCCAGGCAACCTCTGAGCTACATGTGTTCAATCCATTCTCAATTTTGAATGTTCAAACTTCATCTCCGCCCCACACTCATACCTCTTCACCTTGCACTCACCATTCATTGCCTCACATGTCATTCACTTCAAAAGACTGTTTCACCCGCACTCCATCCACATTAGCAACTATTTCAGACCCAGTCAAGACAAAAAGCAAGAAAAATGGAGACAACGAGGTAGAAGTTAATGTGAGTACGACTATGGTACCTGAAGTTAACCAACCTTTGGTTGGACAGAGCACTTTACAAGACCTATTGGTTCGCAGGGGATCTTTAACCGTAGATATAACACCCTCGCCCAAGAAGCTGAACCATTTTCAGTAGGAAAATTTGATACTACAACAGGTTCAGCCAACCACAAGCATGAACAACCCAGGGAATCACCTGCCGTAACAGAACCAACCCACATCACCCCATGAGCACTCAGACAGATCAATAGCTAGCAGTCAACCACTCAGAGAGAGACCGCCAAACCACGATATGTCTGGAGCTGAGAGTATGCAAACCTGGGGCATAGAACAACTATACAACTTCATCTAGCGTGTAGCACAACAGGAAAAAGGACTGCACAACGACCTCCAGCAGAGGTTTGAACAGGAACAACTGCAAATCAGTGCACTTACTTAAGAGCGCAACCAGTTGAAAGGAGAGAAGGGCAGTCTACAGGAACAACTGGAGAAGGTGACATATATTTTCAAGGATATCTGACCAATAGTAATGGCTCAGGTTGACAAGACAATGGCAGACATATCAACTTGCACCATAGTCGAGCGGTCCATCCTCATGAAGACAACTTGTGCGAATCTCAACAATGAAAATCAAGAACTAAAGGAAGCGCTAGCAACTAGACTGGCGTTACCAGATCCTGCTGTCATATATGCCGAGAAGGTCAAGAGAAGTAGAAATAAGCAACCGGAATGCAGGAAACCCTGGGGACCATGGTGAAAGAGGCTTACACCCTTCTGAAACATTTTCACGAGTGTTAAACCTCGTTAACTATGAAGGCCCAACCAATCTCAGCACAACTACAGTAGACTTCATGAGAAATAAAGGAAGCCATAGACCCCGTCGGCGTTAAACATTTATACAATCAAGCGAAGGCACTAGAGACCACAATACAGAAGATCGAAGAGCATTCTGCTGCCACCAAGCAGGTCCTCCTAGAACTAAGACAACTAGTAAATCATACTACATAAGTAATACAACAAATGGCTGCTAAGGCCGAAATCAAAATTAAAGAAGTATTCAGTAAGCTACTAGCCATTGCAGGAGAAACAGAAGATGAACAAGTTGCCACAGAAACTGACCATCTCATGAAGGAATGGCAACAGACCATTAATGACTTTGCCAAACTCAAATCTTCAACGTTGGAAAAGGTTCCCGAGTTGGGGCCCTTGTTTGGACAGAGAGAAGAAACGGAGAAGATAGGGCCAGCCACAGAGGCAGACAAACCAATGGAAACCGAGGCAGCAGGAAAAGATTGACTCAGGATGAGTCAATAGCATGTGGTCAGTGCTTGTTGAGGCCCTTGTTTTGAAAATTAAATGGTTTTTGAGTTGCGGAGAACAGGTGGTAGAGCACAACCACGGTAGACAGGGAGCTGTCACAGTTGTGGAGAGCTGGAGAACAGGTGGCGCGATAGTTGCGAAAAACCAGCATAGATGGCAGGAATGAGCGACAGGGACAGGCAGCAAAACTCACAGTGATCAGGAAGATACGGTTAACAACAAAGTAGGAAAAGAGGGAAAACTGAAACTCACGTTGGCAAAGGAACAAATAGGAAATTAGCCAACGGAGACAGGAGGTTAGTGCAATAGAGGGTTGAGGAAGAGAGCCACAAGAGAGCTTTGTTTTGTTCTGTTCTATAACTGTTTTGATCTGTCCCTCTGTAATCAACTCTGAGGAGTACTGTAACTGTCTATTATTGATAATGAAACATACTTCTACATGTGTTTGATGTTTTGAGTTCTGTATTAATAATTTGGTTATGGTGAATGTATTTCCCTCTTTTAAATTTTAATTTTTCATCCTGAATATGCTTCACGAGTGGTATCTTGTGCAGAGTAGTTAGATCTGTTTGCGGTTTCTAGTTCTTTCTATTTTTCTCTATAGCTGCGATCAGTCGATATCTGATTTGCTCCTAACCTTACTAAGGTCACAACACGCCTCAAGTGAGACTCTCTACTCTTTGGAGTAGGGAGAAAATGTCGGTGTTGTGCTAGACTACTGCGGAAACCTTGTTGGCTTCTCTCCTGAACCTGGGTCTTGCTCAAAGACCTTATTTATCGCCAACATGAATAAAACTAAACTGCAAGACTTTTCAATACTCGAGAACAAATTCTTTGATATGATAGAAATATATTCTTGGTTGTTGAAGCCCATTGCCAAGAAGTGATCCATCCAAGGTGAAACTTTGTTCTTGCAGGAGGCTTGTTTCTGAAGTATTTGTTTGAATGATGTGTGTTGACTACAATGCTCACAAAGGTGAAAATAAAAACAATGTTCTTTCACATGGCCAACTCTGTCGCAATGTTTTCATTTGACAATATGTGGTGAATGTGGAAGATGAGTAGCATCTAGAAGAGGTGAAGATGAACCATCGAGTAGAAAACAAACACTATGAAATTGGAGGGCTTGGAATAGTTTGGAGTGTGAAGAGAAACCTCCTTTTCATATCCAAGACCATTTTTTTTTTTTCTGTTTTTGATAATCTCTTCTCAAGATCTGATGATGGTCTTGGGAAGTGGAACCTAAAATTTTGCATCTTTATGCAAAAATACTCCTAAAATTAGCACTTGATGGGGATCTACCTCAACTTTACTAACTTTATCACTTGTTGGTTGTTGATTGGTGTCTGTTTCAACCTCAAATAGAGGATTGTTCTGAATACAAACAAGTTTAGAATGATGCCTTTTATGTTGTAACTCATCTTGATGAAGTGGTGACTCAAGCTACAAAAAATATATCTTTTCTTGTGGATTTTGTAGATAAATTTTAATATCAGCAAGAATGGTTTTGCATATTTTTACCATCCCATCAAAAATGGAATCAATTAGGGTATTTATCGACTCTAATGCATCTTAAAGTATGGTCATTGTCTTAACATCTCAAAGTCAACAAATGAAGTTTGTTGGTCTCAACAGAAATATACCCATTTACAATGTTAATAAACTTACTTTTAAAAAGAATACAAATGAATTCACTTCACGAATAATTTTTTACCAATCAATCATTCTTCAAGAACCCATTGGAGAAAGAAATGAAATAATTATCAACCTGAAAATTTATCCTGTGTGCAGTACAGTTTCTAGGCAACCGTGGTTCTCTTGTGCAACTAGTTCAACCACCAATTCTAGAAGCAGGACCAAAAATATAAGAAAGGGTGTGGTTATGGCTACTTTGAGTGGTGTGGAAATAAAATCTGATCTGTGAACATTCACATAATTTTATATAGGAGAGCAAGATCTTATTGGTGTTGTAAGACACATTCATTCTAAAATTTCGAAGCTTGTTATTTCCCTATAGTATACAAGCTTTAGTGGTCGTAGTGAAATCTTCTAAATCAGTTGCTTATTCATTTTCACGGGTCCATTGAAACCATAAGTATTTGTTGCTAAGGTCCCTAATGGAGATATTTTCAAATTTCGGCCTAGAGAATTTGTCGATATGGAATTATTTGATTTGTAATTATTTATCGGTTTATTTCAGAGAATCTGCCAAAATGTTGCCACCATTTCCATCACTGAAATGACTACCTCCCAGTGACCATTGATCCTCATCATTGAAGCATAACTTTATGAATCATATAGCAGTCCACATGAATGTATCAAATAGCACAACATACTCTCGTGCAAGGAAGCGAAACGGATGGCTGAAGCATCCAACACATCCTTCAATGTATCCAACATAATGGTAACAACTTCAATACGTGGAATCGATTTCTACCAATAATTATAAGAGCGTCCTACAAAAGTCATGGAGCCAACACTCGACTGAATCAGGTAAGAGATATACTTGACTTTCATTTGCATCTGGAGTGAAAACCCTAAGCACAAAGAGACATACAGAAGTAGAACCACACAAGGGGAATAACACCTGAGAATTTTTTTGTACACTATATAATGAATGCACAAATAGAGAAACGACCAAAAAAAAACCTTTACCTCAAAATTGATGCAGCCAAATAGAGTGTGGGGATAGGTCAAGGATTTGTTTCAGTCAACGGCCCCAGGAGCTCAGCATAAATGGGTTATTGTGTACAAAATAACGGACCTACAATGTGGTTGGCGTTACACATACTGCGATAGCCAGGGATTGGGTAGGCCATGTTATAGGCAGGTTTTCCAAGAGATAGCAAATCTTGGATGTAATGGTAGATACAGGCGATGGGTCAGATAATGTATCCTATCAAGTAACGTAGGAAGAGGGAGAGGTAGAGTGTCAGGTGCATAGGGAACATTAGGTAAAAATTATGAGAAGAGATTTAGAAGTGCAAGACTGATGTGCACAAAAAAGCTAATAAAACCAATGGCTCAAACTTGAGCAAGACCAAAAAATTTCTGCTCTGATGACATGTTAAACAATAAGAAATTAATATATAAGATATGAAAGATAAAATGTTGGATGCATCTTATTCACAATTATATACATATTAATATATCTTTATGACTATTGGTTTCATATTCCAAGGTCTCTTGGAATCTAGTGATTGTTCATTCCACCACACCAATACTTAGTAGATTAAAAGTCTAATAGATCATTTTTTATATCAAGATAGAATTTCGACTTGGTTATAAGAAACCTTTCTAGAAAATTCTCCTGCCAGTATGCAGGACCTTCTTGCTCTTGTGCATGTTACAAAGGTAAATATCTCTATGTTTGAACATTGCTTTATATTGGTACCGATTGTTGATATTTGTATGTTTTTAGATCAAAAACATCCACTAGCATTTTTATTTCACATGAACCCGATCTCCTCTTGAGTTAGATTAGGTTTAGGACTAGTTTTTGTTTGTTTTCTTACCAAATTAGTTATGCATGCATTTACATTCCTAGTTATCCACCTTCCTTACATTGTGTTTTCTTTCACGTGTACTTATTTTTTGTGTTCAAATGTAAAGTCCACTGCATTATTCATTTACCTTTTCATTTAGCATTATTCCTTTGAATTTATTTTTTCTCTTGCTTTTAGTTTTATTTCCATCATTGCATGGTTCATTTACTTTTCATTTAGCTTTGTTTTCATGAATTTCTCTTTTAAGCCTATACATAAATAAAACCATAGAGAGCTTCCCTTACCCATCTTTGCACATATTTTAAAATCCTAATAAGTTGTTGTGTGTAGTTGTGATGGTCACTCCAAGAGGTAATTACATTGGTATAGAACTAAGTCCCAAATATATTTTCTAAGTATAACTTATTAAAAATGAAAATACAAGTTGATACTTGTGGGGGACTCTAATAAGTTCATAGGGACTACATCCATAACCTGAAACTTGTTTCAAATTTGGTCCTAATTTTTTTATCTATGTGTTATAAATTCCACTTGTGAGTTGGAGACGTGATAGGGAGATAAGGCATGAGCGAAAACCAAATTCAAAAAATATTTAGTTTTTATAAAACAAGGAACAACCTCTCTTCTTGTAAAATAAGTCAGGATCCCTCATCCATATTAGTGTAAAGAACCCCTAAAATTATGCAAAATGGCATGAAAATAAAAAATAAATAAAAGGTTAAAGGCATGAGAAAGGCTTCCTCCATAAAGAGATGATGCAAGCAATTTCGTCGGTGCTATGGATGCTCCTTGGAAATGAAACAATGCTTGTGGTTTCTTGAGTAACTATTATATATATGTATGATCGTTAGTAGTGGAGCAACAACATAAACTCATTTTAAGTTTTGAACATTATAAAACCTTTGTCATGTTATCCATGCCATTGTCAAAGACTTACATGTGTAAACTCTTTTTTTGGTATGTAAAGATTAAAAGAACCTAAATATGAAATAGAAAAATGGCACATCTATGAATGGTCAAGTAGCTCAAAACGGTACCGTGTCCATTGAATATTTCCACGCATCACTATTTAGACTCCATATTTTGAAGGGACAAAGCCAGAGTTCTTGGATTCTACCAATGGTTCACCAATTTTTGTAGTGGCTAAAACATCCCCAAAGTTTTCACCCTGTACATCTAAAAATTTTCATCCCCCTCTCTTTTCCAATTTTCCATGTATGTTTCTACTACATTACTTATAAAATTTATTTAAATCACCTAGTCATCACTGAACCCATCTCCTCAAATGAACCATTGTCATGGAAGGCTCTTATGTTTGTTCAAATCATGTGCATTAACTTTCGATGCCTCATTCTTTTAATATCGAACTCATATAAAATTTGGAACTGATGTTTATCATTGAACATTAACTTCAATGCAAGTACCACACTTTGGGAGTATAAAGGAATATATGATGTGCACTCAACCCAACCTATCCATGTACTTAACTCAGACACACTCACATGGGATGCCATAAGAAAGGAAAAGGAATGCGTATGATACTTTATCAATTTATTTGAAAAATACAGGTGGTTGAATTGATGCAGTAACAAAGAGAGAAATATCCCCTATTGAGATTCATGTCATTAATCATATGTGTTGTCAAGACTTGTGCCAAATTTATTTAAATATTCATAGTCTTGCATGAATAAAATTTGTGTACAAACAAGCCCCAATTTTTATGGTTATCTACAGACACTGAAGCACCTTGCAAGTATTGTTAGAGACGAGGCACAAGCACAAATAGATGGACATATGAGAATTTTTATTACTAGGGTACAAACCACATTTTAAGGCTCTTCAATGACATAGGATGGGTACTACACACTTTGAGAATGCACCTCAATTGAATATGGAACTCGCAGATTCATGAAGTTGCTAGAAAGGATAAGAATCATTATTCGATGAAGATCTTTGAGTTGTGTCTATTTTTTAAAAGGGATGGGTCATTTTATGAATGATGGACCACCCAATATTTTTTTTCTTTTTTTTATCATTATTGCCAAGACTAATCACCTCTTTGCCAAATCTTTCCACATATGAATTGAAAGGTATTGAAGGTTGTTAGAAATATAATCTTGGTAAATCATTTGGGACCATTCATTGTGTAGCAACATTTGAGAGATATCTATATTTGACCCTTGTTCATTATGCTCTCATAGTTTGAGCGGTTTCACTTACATGTTTTGTCAATTTAACATTATGTGTCTTTTTGTCTCTTCTTAATAGCAAATATAATTTCATTATTTCCTCTATTGTAACGGTTGCATCAAAAGATGAGGTTCCCTCTATCAGATTGGTTGCATATCGAGTGATTGGTGTGATAGAAAGTTTCCCACATATTTCTACAAACAAGAATAATTTGGAAGAAATTATGAACATCATTTTATCCAACACACTTGATACTTCAATGTCAGTGAGAATCACTACATCATGGGCATTAGAAAATATTTATATTTATTGTGACATAGTGTGGGAACTGTGAATGCAAAAAAAATCCAACAATTGATGTGCTTTCGTTATCCTTATTAGCTGAATGTGCTTTGCGACTTAAGGATGGTGACAAGATCAAGATGAATGTTGTTAGGGTTTTGGAAAACTTTCAAGATTTATTAATTTTAGTGATGGTAACCCCATTGATTTTCATAGTGATTCATAATCCGAGTTCAAGTGTGAGACAAAGAGAGAACATATATATTCTACAAGTTCACCTTGGTTAGAGAGGATGGTGAAATCGTGTGTTTCTTATGCGATTACCGAAAATGTTAAGGTTTAATGGAATGAGCATCGTGATTTGCAAAATCTCTTCTTAAATGATTCTATTAGGTTGTATTATATGACATTGGAACCTTCAATTTATACTATTATTCTTCTACTACTTCGTGATTCATCAACTTTTAAGATATTAATCCATGCAATCTCAACATTGGTTGTTTCATCAACACGAGAAGATTATGATGATTCATTTGCAGATATTGCACAAACATTGGGGCATATATTGGAACTATTGGACTCTAATCAAGATATATCACCTTCAAGTTTCAAATATAGAAAGACTCTTGCAAAATTGTTGACATCAACCATTTTTCATATTATTGGTCTTGCTTTTCCATAATATTATAAAAATTTTAATGGTTTTCTTAATAAAAAGGTATCATTTTAGAAAAATGTTTAATATCAACATATGATAACATTGTTAAGTTTGTATCATATGTTGACACAAATGACATATTTAAAAAGAATAAAGGTGATTCCCTATATAGCAAGGATTGCTTGAGTAGATACACTATGAATGGATTTCATCCAAGATTATCTTTTTGCCTATTGTAACAAATTTATCTAAGGAGAACTCTGTCAATTTTAAAGAGCTTGAAAAAATTCTAGAAGAAAATATGAAGCTTCAATCATAATGCCTTGAGTATGAGATTAAGAGAAAAAATTTCAACTGCAAAAGGATGTGTCGCAGCAGTGGCACAATAAATATTTTTTGGTTACATGCCTATTGCAAAAGGGATGCGTTGCAACGATGGCACAACAAGCATTAGTAGTCCCCGTGACAACTACTATGAGTCTCTTTTCCACACTACTTATAATTTGTGTGTCACGATGCTAGATAATCTAATCTTTGTGTCGTGTTATTCAATATCTTTACGTTGGGTGACCAAATTTTATTGCATTGTGCATTCCTTAATTGCACACTCAATTTCATAATCACCATAAGCATTCCACATTCCAATTCAATCATTAAATTCCATTAAACTCGTTTAACGAGTAGCCTAACTCATTTAATTGCACGAAAATGTATATTCTATTTGAGGATATTCCTAATCCAACTCGCTAGTTAAACCTAGAGCCCATGTAGATTCTCAAATGTGATTTGAATTTCTTTAAAATGTCTAACAATAGCTACTGCTCAAGGTTCCAATCATGGGAATCAAGCAGTTGAAGAAGCACAAAGCTTTGTGGGACAAGCCCAAATAGGCAGTTGCAGGTGTATTCTGGTCCATTGCACCAGAACTAATTTATTTGCTTTTGTTGTATTTAGTGGTTGAAAATTTCATGACAATCCATATTTTTAGAAAGAATATAATTCATTTTAAGCTACAGGGCTTACATAAGGATGCAAACTTCTAGTATTCATTGTTGGATATGAAAGAATATTTCCTAAGGCGTGCAACACATTTGAGTGGATTATTTCTTCTATATTCTTGTTTGGGAGATGCAGAATGGATCTCCAAACTTACATCAATATCCAAAGATCAGGGGAAGAACATTGTTTCTTTCCTATGTTTATTCAGGTTGGGAAAGTTAGAAGAATGCATTCAAATTTTGGTAGAAAGTAATCAAGCACCTGAAGCTCATTTTATGGCTCGTTCCTATCTTCCGAGAAACGTTTTATAAATTTTCTCTCTCATGTAGAATGATCTCAAAAAAATGTGAATCAAAAGGCGGTTCAATCTTTAATAGATATAAAATAGTATCCCAACCTGCATGAAGATTGGTATTTAGCACATCATGCTAAATATAAAATAAGGAGATGTAGAGATGAGTATCCTCCTGTGGAGGATTAATTTCATTATATGGGTATTATAAATATAGACCTCTTATAAGAATTTAAAAATATGCAAGGCAATGGAGATATCCCTATAGAAATGGGGATTCTTTTCATCAAATTACTAAGGTAATTGAAAATTATGTACATGATGGTAACCGAATGAATGATGGGGAAACTTACTTGGAAGTCGAAGATTCTTGGTCATTGGACTTACCTCGTAGTAACTCCATTGGGTTACTAGGTTCATAGTTTACACCATCATTCAACCAAATGGTATAAGAATCGATGTTTTCAATTAAGTTGTTACATAACCAATATAAAAAATTGAAAGAGGTGGAGCCATGGCTGAGGAAAGTGACTATCATCAAAGAAATATTTAGTTTACTATGCAATAATGACCAAGGCAATTCCCTTGGATAGCGAGGGCGTTTCACTCTTCAATATGGTGGACAAAAAATGGAGAAAATATTTTAACTCCAAAACAACCTTCTTCAATTCAGGATAGTGTAATGTGTGTGACCTTTATTCCAAGCTACAATAAGGAAAATCATAGCAAATAGCAAACCTTTAGAAGCATAGGCTAGAATATCTAAGGATCCAAAGATACCTTTTAATTTTAAATAGGTTACTTGTGAAAAACTCAAAGAATCTATTAATTCCATGCATTTGAAATAACTAGTATCATGTAGCCTCGAGGAGCTTGATCAAGTTGCAGAAGACCTTTGTTTGGGAAAAAGGGCATGTAACTTGTATAGTCAGCCTCAAAAGAAATTTGAGGCACACATTGCTGCCACATTGCATTATTAGTTGGGTTGGGTTTTGATCCTATGGTATTTCTATCTCTTTCTATAAAATGTTTCCAATATTCTCAGGCCAAAAAATAAATACAGGGGATTATTCTGATAGCATTGGATTGATGAATCCTTAAAACATTTTACTAGATTTGGTAGTGATGGATAATTTTCAAAGACAATTGGTCATTTTCATTTACTTTTTGGACGGTAGGATAAGTTTAATTTCAAAGGAAAATAACACTTCTAAAAATATGATCATGTATTGTTTCTCAATCACACTACTATGATGTTGATCAGGTATGGTATACATCCTTAAATTCCTTTGAATCTCTTACTACTAATAATATGCATTGTAGAATTGAAATATAGTTGGAAGCATCCTACATGAAAAGGTTTCAACCAACTTACAAAGGAGAAATATTATTCATAGTAAATGGAGGAATACATGTTACAATTTTTCCTATACTATTGTAATATAATGTTTCAATATTATGTCATCATTGTTGATTGTGTGCTTGCAAGGTTGAAGCTACCTGGATGGTTGTTGGTTATACGATTTGACATATTGCAGCATCAAAGTTTGTTGTATCTCTTTTGACATATTATAAATATCATATTGTCATAATTATGAAAATAGGAAAATACCAAGAATTATGTAGTAGTTAATAAAATATATGAAAATTCATAAATAATGTGATAGGTCATGGGGAAATTAGAGAGTCGCGAGGAAGGTGAAGAGTCGGCTACCATTTTGTATAAATACACTCTCATGCTTGTAGCAAAGGAATTTAGCACTTGAGTCTTTTAGCATTGAGAGAGATGATATCACTTAGGTAGTTGGGAGCACTATTACTCTTGGTCATTTTAGACTGAGATGTTGTGAGGCTAGGGACTTAATTTAGAGATGATGAGCAACCTACCTTCCACTATTGGATTTTGATGGACCTACAATACATGTACTTGAAGTTTCAAAATTTTCAATGACAAACTCTCCACTGTTGGAACAGATTCTCGTGCACTTTCATGATGGTTGTAATGGTTATCTGGTACGTATATTGTGCATGCATGTTTTCTTTCACATGTGTTATATGTTGATAAAATAATTTGTGGCTTATAAATCATATTCTTTCTTATTAATATTTCCTCTTCCATTCCACACATTACACTAGTTATTAGTTGTGAATTAATTTGCAATTGGTTTATAGTGCTCTTTTACTCTTATATATCTTAAATGGTTTTAGCTAATTGATTCCTCTCTAGATTTATTTGGTCTTATTGATATGTTGTTATCATATTGTAATTTATATTGCAATTTTATCATTTGTGGTTTGATTTATCCTCACTCTTTGGGTATTTCACACTCACCTCACATCAACATCTCTTCATTCAAGACCTAAGGGAAAACACATAAACATGGTGGCAGTTGATCCCACACATACCAGATGGGACTCCTATTCCAAATGATGTTAAGTCTTGTTGGAACTTCACACCAGGGATATCCCCTTACTATTGGCGGTGCATTTCACACCGTCAACAACATCAATCTCACATTTTGTTGCAGAACACTAGATACATTACACTTTATTGTAGACCATTCTCACTTTTCTTACCACCTTTGAATTTCAATGCATTAATTATTCATCTCAAAACTCAAACACCTCCTAAGTTGATACTCATCATAGTGAACATATTCACAGTCACACTTCCACACTGTCTCACTTTAGTTGCATCTCTCAGCAATCTCAATTTATAGATGCTTCCTTCCGTTCCAATTTTAATCAACTTGGAACTTTTTCCAAGGGATCCTAGACTTGTGTTATTTCTAGCGCTTATTAAATTATTTTATATCTCCATTTTTCCAACCTATTTCAAATGCCTTCCCAAGTGTTATGCAAGTGATCTTCCTTCTTCTTTAAGCTTCGTTCCACCAAAACTCTAAACCCTGGTATTCTAGAATCATTTTATAATATGCGTAAACATCATATTTTAATTGAATTTTGGGAATACCTAGGGATTTGGGGAATACTAGTGAACATTTAGTACTAAGTAAAATTGAAAAATAAAGTTTCTTTGTGCCTAAGATGAGAAAATTTTCTATTAGTTTCCATCCATCATTTTTCCCTAGGACCATAAGGTCGATGAATATCGGGCTCAGACATTTGGGGGCAAACACTAGTGAATACTTTATTCAACACCCAAGTGATAAGTCGATAGGTGATTAGAATCATGCGTTGTGACCATGGGATTTTCATATAAAGTTCTAGGGTTGTCAAGACCACTCAAGAACTCTTTTGTAGAACATTACTACAAGAATCTGAGGGTACAAGGGTGTTAAGCCTTCATTTACTATGTGTCATCTTGTTGTGACCAAACCTAGTAACTACAAGGAAAAATTATTGAGTGATTAAGAGTTATCTTACAAAATGCCACACCGAGATTCTAAGGCTCTATGATTCTAATGATTCCAAAATTTCTATCAATTTCTGACCATTTATTTTGTCTCTTGGGCTTGTCAAATGACAAATCCCATGTTATCAGGTGATCTATGCACCATGCATTTATAAAACATTACCCCAAGATTTTTATGCTTCGAGGGTTCTTAACCCTCAGGCACTACTCCTTGGTTCCTCATGACCAAGTATTGTGACAATGGATCGTATGATATTAGGTGATTGGGGAATCATATAGACTATGATATATTGAAATACATATAGTACTTCAATTCTCTAAGGATGTGCTTAGCCCTTAGGTGTTAACCTATTGTCTCTCTGTGACCAAGGCTATGATTGGAGATTGATGCATATTGGGATATCAAGTACTTGGTCAAGAACTGAAATATGGGAGAGTGTTGCAAAACATGGATGTGGCGATAAGCCCGAGTACCTTAATCCTACCAGCTCATTCCTCTGTTGCTCAATCATAGTTTGACATGTGGCTAAATTTGACTTTCCGTCTATCATATGGCATTCCTAACACCTTCCATGTGTCGCTCACCTTTACATAATTGGAAAGTAAAAAAATTACAAATATGGGTTACACATTTCCTCCATTGTCTTGTCATTTTCTCCACCTAGCACACCACATCAGAGCTTTATCACTTTTGTATCTGGCATATCCACAACATTAATCTATCTAGAAAATATTTTGAATTTTCCATACTTGATGTTCTGGGTGCCCAACGGGGATTTTATCCCTTATGCACTAAAGCTTAAGTGCTTTGTTACTGAGAGCTTGACCAAGGGTTAACCATCTTGAGTATTGGAGAAATGTGTGAACCTTTGCATTGAAATCCATTTGATTCATGATGTTCTGGGGGTGCTTAGCTCTTAAGAACCAATATTTAAATGCCTTATGACTAGGACCTTGACCAAAGTATTATCATATCGAATATTGGAGAAATGCATGATAATTTGCATTAAAAACCATTTGATGCACCCGATGGTATGATAGATGAACCAACACTTGACAACATACTTTCCATGCATTAACTAATGATAATCCTATTGCATTTCGCCCATTAATTCCAAATAGCCCTAAACTAGGTTCATATTTCCTCAAATGGGTTCTTATGGGGGGGTGTATGCTAGTTTTTATGAGGAGGCAGGGGGGGATCCTTTCATCAAATCCCATGTGCCCTTAGCATTTTTACTACCTAACATCATTTTGGACCCCCTTGCAATTAAGCATTGAGTACGTTGGGACCCGCCTGAATGAATAACGATCATTGATCTAAGATCCTTGATATAATAATCCATGTTTTTCTATGCTTTTCTTAATCATCTTTGATCACACATTAGTTTCTCCCCTACTACATGACCTTGCTCCTCTACTATTTGACATCACGCCATGCCTCTACTTTTCTCTTGTTACATCAATGACATGGCATTATTTACACACTCCCCCTAGCAGTGACTGATCCACATTGTTCTTCATTGACCTAGTTGTATTCCTATTATGATTGACGTCATTGAAAACACATTTTCCAACAATATACCCTTTATCAATGATTGCAATTCTTGACATTTGAGCATTTGATCTCTACTATAGAATGTTAAAGAGCCCCTCCTTGGTCCCCCTATCTGCTTTTTCTCCCCATTTTACATCAATGGTATTGTCCTTTGAGATAACCTAAGGTCAATAAGTTATGCCAAAGCATCTAAAATATTTGTTGTTTTTGAATAGTTGGATGACTAGTGAACAATTTTTTGAACATGTGATTTTAACTTAGAAATATCCTTAATAAATTAAAAGGTTGTTCTTTAAATACATATGGTTAATTTTATTTTAAGTGGGATGGATAAGAAGAATATAGAGAAGTATAAATGATTTAATATTCAGATAGAGTATTTCACCATTTATAAGAAGAAATTATGAAAACTATGTTTTCATAATCAACAAAATATAATCAAGTCCTAACATGAACCTTTGTGTAATTAAATTTCAAGAGGAATTTACAATAATGGATAGCCTTGTAAATTAATCTCTTAATCAAACTACAACTTCACAATGGATCGAAAATGAAACTGAGATTCAGTTAAATTTCCAATCGAATAACTGTTAATGAATTAAATTATATGAAGAACACATAATGAAAAACACAATAGAAATGACTCATAGGAATACTAGCCATATGAAGTAAATCTAGAATCCTTTATTATATCAAAAATGCTCCAACTATTACAAATCAATCTGATAACTAGCTCAAGGGTGCAACCTTTAATACTTCCAGGAATGAAGTATTTAAACAAAAATAAAAATTGCAATAAATTCATAAGTGAAAAGGCAAGCTATAATTTCTAAAAATTAACAGAAAGGAAAGGAATTCAATCCAAAGCAATGAATTTGCATGTCTGGCCCTGTTTTAATGGAAAATTGTTGCTGAGTGGCCACTATTCTGATGCTACACCGGAAAAACTGATTTGTCTTCTATTCCTAATATTCTCATAGCTTTTCCCACCATTCTTAATTTGGAATTGAAACTTTAATTAATCTGCGGTAGATTTCATCTACCTCAGTATACTTAGAAAAAGTGGGTTTTACAGTAAAAATATGTTTTATCTCATGCTAAATGAAACTGATATTTTCGATAGCTTCATAAAATGCCCTACCTTTAATTAAACCTTTAATAGAGGACATGGATGTTTCCCTTACTGTTTCTTTAAGCTTCTTCATGTAATCTTCCCTGGGCATTAATTTATCATTTATTACAAATAATGAGGGCATACCTTTCTAGTTCAATGCATCAATTCTTGAAAGAAATATGTTGATAGCAACAACACGAGTGTTACACTTCTCTGTCAACTGCACTACTAAGTTCTTTTTTATCAGAACTTTATTAACCTCAAGAATGGTCTCAGTCCTATCATCTACCCCTAGATCGTCCAATTCTAGGTTGTCTTTGGAATTTAGAAACTTTATAATGTTGTTGGCTATATTAGGCATTTCTCCCAGTTGAGTATTTATATCAGTAATGGTCTAGTTTTCCTTTTCCACTAATTCCTATATAAATTTAATACAAAATATGTATTTTTTGGATTCTCCTGATCTAACAATTATATGCCACTATTAAATACAGAATCTCTTCTACAAAATCTTTGCGGAATTTAAAACACAATCGCCAATAGAAATATCATGAAGAAATACCAATCACATATAACATCAATAATTTTACTGGGAAAGCATAAAGCTAAAAACCCCACTATCATATATTATGTATATATAATGGATCATGAAACAATATCATACAAAGCTCCAATCCAAGAGCTCTCAGTACATCATACAATTGTATCACACTGTCATGCAAAAATTGGCAAGTTCCTTAGCCAATCTACTGCCTCCAGACAACCTCCCTCTATTGAGCAATCCTAGCTGATAACAATCCCCGAATGAATGGAATCCTGCTTGCCTTGACTTCGCAATCCTCATTGGCACATCCAATGTGTGTGTGGTCGCATGTGTGCAACCACTAATGTCAGAACTGATAGTCAAACTATCCCTTTCACCTACATCTCAACTGCGTCTCCACTGGATCTAACATGCATGTAGTTAACAGTAGTAAATCTTCAGTTGCATGTGAGACCACTGATTATGAATTAATTAATAATTAATTCACTTGATCTCTCACTAGTGTATCTTCAGTTACATCTAGCATAATCGAGTTTAACACACTTAACTGATTTAAACTACTTTACAACTTTCATAACTACACTTCCAACTCTGTTACAACTTCAAATCACTCAGTTACAACTAAGTCCACTTGCATGTCCCACCAACCAACCAATCAACTCTAAATTCCTATAGCTAAATTATTTGCCACTTTAGTTAACTATTTCCAAGTGCTCATTGAGAATAGATTATTATTTATTATCCAACTAATATTAATGGATAATAATAGCTGACATGCATCTATAAATAGACATGAAATCTATAAATAGAACTTACACATACATCTATAAATAGACCTCATCTATAAATAGAATTTTCTCATGCATATATAAATAGGCATCCACCTAAAAATAGCCCGAGGCTCCATCCTAGTGTAGGTGCATAATTTTCATTAGGATCTTCTTG
This sequence comes from Pinus albicaulis, assembly GCA_034641835.2. Taxonomy (NCBI): domain Eukaryota; kingdom Viridiplantae; phylum Streptophyta; class Pinopsida; order Pinales; family Pinaceae; genus Pinus; species Pinus albicaulis. Next base: position 749,842,793 of record CM076582.1, on the reverse strand, counting down.
TTGAATCTCAACACTCCCTCTCAACAAGAAAGGGATTATCCTTCACCCTGATCTTGTCTCTATGGTATTCGAATTTGCTCCTGGTGAGAACCTTCGTTAGAATATCAGCATCCTGATCTTCTGAAGGAACGTATTGAAGGAACATGATCTTTCTCTACACACAATCTCTGATATGATGATACCAGATATATATATATGCTTAGATATATTATGAAACACAGGATTAATCGAGAGTTTAAAGCAACTCTGATTATCACAACGAATCATTGTCGGATCTAAATGAGAACCAAACAAACCAACCAAGAGCTTTCTAATCCAGATAGCCTCACATGCAACTTGACTCACTTCCATGTATTTCGCTTCCATTGAACTGAGTGCCATGGAGCTCTGCTTCCTGTTGTACCAAGAAACAACTGTAGATCCAATGCTAAAGATCCCCCCTGATGTGCTCTTTCTGTCTGATGGATTTCCTACCCTGTCTGCATCTGTGAAGCCATGAAACTTCACCTCATCTGTATGTTTGTACCATAAACGATACTTAGATGTGCCCCTCAGATATCTCAGGACATGCTTTCCCACCTTCCAAAAGAGCTTGGTAGGCTTAACCATTGCTTGACTCAGTTGGTTAACTGCATAGAAAATGTCCGGTCTCGTGTTCATTAGATACATTAGTGAACCCACTAATTGTTGATAGACAATAGAATCCACTATCTATCACTAACTAGCATCCTCTTTACTCCAGTTTCCTGGGAGAGGAGTATCCATGGTTTTGCAGCCCTCCATGTGAAACTTACCTAGTATCTCCCTTGCATACTTGCCTTGAGACACAAAAATTTCACCATCTTGCTGCCATATTTCCAATCCAAGGAAATAATGAAGGAGGCCCATATCCTTCATCTCGAACTCCTTTGCAAGGTCCTCCTTGAATGAGTGTATCAACTACTCATCACCAATCAATATTAAATCATCAACATAAATAAAAATTATTAAAAGCTTACCCTCCACCACAATTTGGTATAGGTTTGCTACCGCTTCACTTTTTGTGAAGCCCAGTCTAGTGAAATAGTTGTCTATCCAAGTGTACCAAGCACAGGGTGCTTGCTTCAACCCATACAATTCTCTTTTGAGTCGGCACACATGTGACTCGCTGCTGAAGATCTAAAATCCTTCAGGCTTCTCTATGTACACCTCTTCCTCAATGATCCCATTGAGAAATACATTCTTCACATCCATCTGATGAATGCACCAGCCCATCTGCGCTGAGAGAGCAAGGATGGTCCTTATGGAAGACAACCTTGCGACAGGTGCAAAGGTTTCTTCATAATCTATCCCCTCGATCTGTGAGAAGCCCTAGGCCACAAATCTGGCCTTGTATTTCTCAACACTCCCATTAGCAACTTGCTTTACCTTGTAGATCCATCTCAAACCTACCACTAATTTATCAACCGGCTTTGAAACAATTTCCCAAGCACTATTTTTGACAATGGAGTCATATTCCACCATTGCATCTACCCATGTGGGCTCCTGCACTACTTTCTGAAAGGAAGATGGCTCAGTCACAATACATTTTCTAATGAGAGGCATGTATCCAGTAAATCGGTTAGGATATCGTCTTTGTATGCACTATGAAGTAGGGACTCCTACATTTTGTGCAACATCAAGTCTCAACCTATCAGCTTATGTGGTACGCCTTCTGCCAGTTCTGATGGTTGGCTCTAAATGAGTGGACTCCTCCGCTCCATGAACCTCCTCCTATGGTTGATCCACATCTAGAGACTCATCTTTGGGAACCGACAGTTCCTCCTCCGCATGCAAGTCTATCTCCCTCTCAAGCGACAACCGTATGGCTTTCCCCTCATCGAATTTTATATCTCGTCGTATAACAATCATCTTATTGTTAGGAAAATACACATGATAATTATGGGGTATTTTTGTGTACCCCACAAAAATCCCAACTTCAGCAGTTAGCTCCAGCTTCTTCCTAGCGTGCTTGGTCACATGCACATAAATAGATGAGCCAAAAATATTAAAGTGTGAAACATCTAGTTTCTTACCAATGAAAGCTTCTTCAGGTGTACTCATGCCAAGTACTATATGAGGACAATGGTTTTGCACATAAACCGCAGTGTTGCATGCTTCTGCCCACAAATGCATTGGTAGGCCCTGATCATGCAACATCGCTTGTGCTACACCCGCGATCGTTATGTTCTTCCTCTCCGCAACCCCACTTTGTTGTGGGTTATGAGGCGCTATGAGTTCTCTTTGAATTCCTTCTTTTCCACAGAAGTATTTGAATTCGTTAGAGATGTATTCTCCACCATTATCGCTCCTTAGAGCCTTCGCTTGCTTCCCCGACTCTTTCTCCACCAGTGCATTAAACTCACATAACTTTGAGAATGTTTGATCCTTCTTTTGCATGAAGAAGATCCAATATTTACGAGAAAATTCGTCAACAAAAATAACATAGTAATTATGTTTTGCTATTGAAGCAACTGAGAATGGTCCACACACGTCTGTGTGAACTCTCTCAAGGATCTTCAAAGCACCACTATCCAAATACCACACCGATCCCAATGCACTTGACACCATGCATGCGATCAAAGAGAATTCAAGCTCAAATTGCGAGGCAAGGACCTCACCAGCTACAACTCTAGTATCCTTCTTGTTCTTCTTCTTTTGAAGACACTTAGTAGCGAGATGCCCATGTTCGTGACAGTGAAAACAATTCACCTTGGAAAAATCTAACTTCTTGCCTTTAGAATCGGATTTAGAATGGAATTTATTCCACTTCCCCTTCCTTGTATTGGAAGACAAATCACAATCTTCTTCATCATCATGCTTTTATGAAGAGCCATCTCTAGTGTTTTGCCTGAACTCCTCCTACACCAAATCCGACCACAGTCGTTCCCAATCTGACAATTTTTCCTGTCCGTTGACAGAGTCTTCATAATTGTGCCAACTCTTAGGAAGTCCCAAGAGATCCAATCTCACCAAATCATCATCAACAAAAATTATTCCCACACTCCCCAGTTCATCCCGACATTGGCAAAAATTCGTGAGATACTTTGGAATTCTGTCACCCTTTTCCATCTTGATCTTGCTGAGTTTATATTTGAGCGCCAATTTCCTATGGTCATTTCTTCTTTAGAAAAGATCTGTCAAAGCCTTCCACATAGAATATGGTGTGGTTTTCCCATGAAGTTTTGAGACAATGTGGTCTCGTACACCTTCCAACAGAATCCTCCTCGCCTTTGCCACTTTCTTTTTCCATTCATCAAGTAATGCAACATCTGTCGAAGTAGGCTTAGGAACATCATTGTCAATGAATTCCTTCAAGCCATTATCTTTGAGCACCGCCTCCATCCCATCCTTCAAAGAAATGTAGGTCAAGCTTCCCTTGAGTGCATACTCTAACCTCAAGCCATTGAAATCCATTTCTATGCTAACTCAGTTGTAGCACCAAGAAAGTATTTCTAAAAATTCAAATTATTTCCACCAAAAAACTCAGCTCCTGCTTCACATTTGCAATCTCCTATGCTCTGATACCATGTAGAAATTTAACACAAAATATGTATTGCATGTATTCTCCTGATCTAAAAATTATATGCCACTGTTAAATACATAATTGCTTCTAAAAAATATTTTCGGAATTTAAAACACAATCGCCAATAGCAATATCATGAAGAAAAATCAACCACACATAACACATATAATTTACCAGGAAAGCATAAAGCTAAAAACCCCACTATCATATATTATGTATATAACATGGATCATGAAACAATCTCATATAAAACTCCAATCCAAGAGCTCTCAGTACATCATACAATTGTCTCACACTGTCATGCAAAAATTGGCAAGTTCCTTAGCCAATTTACTGCCTCCAGACAACCTGCCTCTACTGCGCAATCCTAGCTAATAGCAATTCCTGAATGAATGGAATCATGATTGCCTTCACTGCGCAATCCTCATTGGTACATCCAATGTGTGTGTGGTTGCATGTGTGCAACCACTAATGTCACAAATGATAGACAAATTGTCCCTTTCACCTACATCTCAACTGGTTCTCCAATGGATCTGGCATGCATGTAGTTAGCAGTAGTAAATATTTAGTTGCATGTGAGGCCACTGATTTTGAATTAATTAATAATTAATTCACTTGATCTCTCACTAGTGTATCTTCAGTTACAACTAGCACAACTAAGTTTAACTCACTTAACTGAGTTAAACAACTTTACAACTTTCATAACTATACTTCCAACTCTGTTACAACTTTGAATCACTCAGTTGAAACTAATTCCACTTGCATGTCCCACCAACCAACCACTCAACTCGAATTTTCTATAGCTAATTGATTTTTCACTTTAGTTAACTATTTACAAGTGCTCATTGAGAATATATTATTGTTTATTGTCCAACTAATATTAAGGGATAATAATAGCTGACATGCATCTATAAATAGACATGCAATCTATAAATATAAATTTCACATGCATCTATAAATAGACCTCATCTATAAATATAATTTTCTCATGCATTTATAGATATAAATCCACCTAAAAATAGCCTGAGGCTACATCCTAGTGTAAGTGCATAATTTTCACCAGGATCTTCTTGTTGAATCTCAAGAATTCCTTTTGCTCAAAGATGATCTGGACACATGGCCATATTTCACTCATTTCCTTAATGATGTTGTTCCAACTAATTTCTTTGAAATTACTAAGATTGTAGCCAATAGAAGCTTCAGTTGCTTATTTCTTCCATATTTCTACTTAATTCTGAGCTCTTTGAAGCTCTGCTACATGGAAAGTGTCAGATTTATTTTTCTGATTCTCTAGAATTTTCACTTGATCCTCTAACTTCTTAATTTCTTCAGTTTGCAAGGTCATATTTTGGAGTGTAGTAGCCAATTGGTCTGCAACATCTCCTTTACTAGTGGTAGTAGATATAACAGTAGGAATAGTTGTAATAGGAAGTGCTTCTAAAGGAGCAGTTTGTTTAGTTGAATTATTTCTTTCTTTAATCAACTTCTCCATCTATGTTTACATTTTCTTCAACTGCGTATTATGTTCTATGATGAGCTTCATCATGTCTTCCTTTTGTGTCTCTATCTCTTCAATCTCCTTAGCTAAAGGATCTTCTATTACTGGCAGCATTAAATTCTTCCTTAATGCTGCAATATCTACATTTTTTTTCTTAATCTACTCCTCTGCAGCATTAAAATTTGTAGGATCATAACATAGTTTGATCACCAAATATTCCAAGGTTTTAATCCTGGTATCTTTGGAAAAGGCTGAAACTTTTTCCATGTTGAGCTGTGAGCGGACATTTGCTAATGTGACCTACAGTTTGGACAAGGTCATAGTAGTGTTAGTTACAGTGGAGAAAATTATTTCCCCGGTCTATTTATGCATCTCCATTTGATCAATGGGATTGATGACCTTAACATCAAACTCAAGAGATGTCTTCTTATAATTTGATTCTCCTTTGGGTTGAGGATCTTGTGCCTGAAGAAATTCCATTAGAAATTTTCCCTTTTTTCTGAATCAAAGGCCAAAAATAACTTGCTTTGGGCACCTGAGGTTTGTTTCCAAAATTGATTGTATGTGTTTATCTTCAAGGCTTCATTTTTTAGTTTTATTTCCTTGAAGATATCCATGGTTCTTTTCTCTGGCTCGCTTGAAGTAGATGTACCTATGTACATAATCTATTGATGCTCTGTTGTAGTCATGGAAGTGGTAGCTCACTTTCTAGTGAAGATAGAAGAGGCTCATTAGTATTAATATGAGTCTGTTGCTCTGAATATTTTCTAAGGCTTAATCTGGAACTAAGCTTAACCTTATTTTTGTACATGACTTTAAATCCCTTGCTGAAGATATCTATCTCTGATGGGGATCCTTATTCTCTGTTCCTTTCGGCTGTCTTCTCTTACTTTGTAGGATTCTGCACTGTTGATGAAGAGACTTATTGTTCTTTTGCCTCATGTAATATATTTCCTATCCACTCTGGCTGGTTCTTATACTTTTCTATTTTTGGTCTTAGTGTATGAAAATAAGGAGTAGATTTGGTTTCTACCCTTAATTTGGAAATTATCCCTAATGGATCATATGACCAAGTGAAACTAATATCAAACTGCATTTTCTTCAACAATTGGTATGCATCTGCTCCTACTTTCCTGCTGTTGCAGATGAATGGGCCAACCTGTGTTTTTATCTTAAACTGAGAATTTTTCTTGGCAGCAAAAAAATGGACTTGATCCATGTTGATCATCTATTTGATGAATTCTAAGGCAAAAATCCTCATCGGGAGGAATTTTGGCAACTTATATGGTCGCAGCTCACATCCAAAAATTCTTATCTCTCTCTAATTTTCATATAAGTACCAATATCCTGTTTTTACCTGTTCTGACAACTGAAAAATATTTTTGATTTCTTCACTAATTCTTGGTTCTTTTCTGCTGCTTAGAAGACCAATGGCTGGGTGAAAAAAATCTCAATGAACTGTTTATATGTGAACTCATTCTGATATTTCATAACCAGGGTGGTCCAAAAAATGATTGACTCATGATCTCCTTTCTCATTCAGTTTATGCAATGACAATTTCATGTTGTCCCTGTGAAAGTATAGGAACATGTAGACTAAGACAAAGGTATATTTAAATACCTCCTCTGTGTGAAAATTTACCAACTATTGATGAATAGACTTTGTAAGGAAATGACTGAAATTGAACACAATTTAAGGTTTGGTATCCTTAGAAAATATTGATAAAAATCCTATAATGGCCTCATCTACATATTGATCATAGCAGTATCCAAGAAGGTAAGATATAACAGTGGTTATCTTCTTGGTTGTCTTAGGAAATAGGGATGAAGGGTAAGGATGAATTTTCTTCGGTAGTGAAGCATCTTGTGTTAAGAATAATTCTAAAGTTTGGGCTCTTTTCGCAAAGTCTAATTTCTGGTATATTTCAACCAGGGCTTCATAAGAAAATGGGGTACCATTGTTGACTGTGGGGGCTAGTATCATTTCATCAATAGCCTAAGGGGTTATGGTAAAAAAAATTGTCCATTTGAATTGGTTATGGCCCTTTGGCTTGTAAAATATGAGGAATGGCATTTTCTAATGAAATCGGGAGTGTTATGGGTAGGAGGAAAAATATAATGAGGTAGGTTTGACTCCCAAAGCTAGATTTCATCTGATTTTCCAATCCATTTATCTTTGAATCAACAATACATCTTGAGAATGTCAAGCTCACAAAATGTTTCATGAATCTTGTAGTCTCTATCAACCATAGGGATATGGTGAAGATATACAGGAGGAAATATCAGAGGATTGATGTTTTCCTCTCGTCCTTTGTCCTTGGGAGGCATGATGGCTAAAGCTGGAAGTGTAATTTGACTGAGAATATAGGAAATTTCTTGAACAGAAAAATCATTATAGACAAGGAACAGAAAGGATAATTGGAATAAGCAGGCACTGGAAACTTGAGAATGTTAGATTCTAACGAGAAACCTACAATTAAAACAATAATTATGTAACCTGTAAACAAAATAAAAGAAGATTTATATAGAAATGCAGGTTTTTCGTTGGTGGCGCGAGTTAACGGTTAAGCCAATTGAATGCTTAATGGGCTGATAATGGAGGGGATTGATGTGATTTGTTTAATTTTAATGGGTGAATGATGTTAACGGGTGGATGAGATGGAAAATGAGGTGGTGGCAGGGGAATGGAAAATTCTCAATGGTAAGGTAAGTGGTAACGGTATCGGAAATTAACCTTTCATAGGGGGGGTTGAGTCGTTTTCGGCTTCGCTCATGGGGGGTCTGAAAGGCTGAGGTGTTGACACGTGTTAACGAGATGTTTTGAATTACCACTGAATTCAGACCCCCCCCTGGGCGGTAAATCTAGGTTCGCAAAGGGGGGCCAAAATAATATATATAAGTCATTGGATGTGTGGAGATACGGGAGGACCATTTGATGTGATGAGGAGGAATGGTGAGGTCAAGAATTGTTAAATAAATTTTCGGGAATGATATAAATGGGAATGACTTAGGGAGTGAAAACAAAAAGGGATGAATGGCGGGATGATTTAATATGGTATTAAAAACTTAGGATATGGGTAAAAATTCTTGGGATAGTGTTAATGTTTTAGAATAACCATATAAATATTTCTTCTTTTTGTGCCGCATTTAGAGTAGCAGCCTGTGCAATTTTTACAAATTTAAAATGAAGCTTTCCTTTTCTTTTTCTTCCATAACATTTTATTTTTCTTTTCCTTATTTATTTAGGGCAACTAACACCTATCATTTATTGATATGGATGCCTATAAAACATAAAAATTTCCTAACATTTTTAAAATTTTCATTCTTTTGCATCCATATCCTACCTTAACATTTTCAAAAAAAATTGAATAATTATGCTAACTTATCAAAATTAGATAATGTTACAACATCGACTCCATCTAGGAACTGCTTCCCCCTATGGGGTGCAAAGAACAAGTAGATCCAAAATCCTTCTCCTCGAGGTATGCAGTATTTGCTTAAACAGATACTCACTTGCAATTTCTAAAAATAAATAAACTCTCTGAATATTTACAGATGTTGAATGAATGAAGAATCAATAATGAATATAATATTTCAAGTACTTTCCATTGACTGGAAATGAGGAATACTGTCCTTCCAATTTTGTAGGATAAATGTATTGTTCCCTTTGAATTTTGCAATGTTGAATGGACCAAACTAGAGGTTATCATTTTTTTCATGTTTTCCTTTGCTTCTCTCCGTGTATCCCATCTGAGCACAAGGTCACCTTTCTTAAAATTTATTTCTCTTTCTTTTATGTCAATCATCTCTTTCATTTTGTTATGGTATTTTCTTAGTTGATACTGAATTTCATCCCTGTCTTCATTCAACTCAATAATTTGATTAATCCTTCTTGAGAAATCATCTTTTTCTTCATAAGATTCCAAATTACGGATAAAAAATTCTTCCCTAAATGTGGTGCTATGCATTTATAACAACATGTTAAAGACTTTGCAGTTACTTTTCCTAATAGTAAATAGACACACATAATAGAACAAGAAACCTAATTGGGGTCCAAGCGCTTCCTATTCTCCTTTTTTCGCTCTTGCTGTAGCTTTAAATCCAAGCTAGATCGCCAAAATATTTCCTACAAGAATGAACACTAAGTAGCAAAGAGATTGCAATTTACAAATGCCTATTCAATTTATTCAGTTAAACCAATGAAACATGAACAATATACATCAAATATGAATTCATAATATGAAAGACAGAAGCTTATACAGATACATATGTGGGAAAGTAAGCAACAATATTTATTAATGGATATAAGGGGAGGTTACAACCAGCAATTGATTTGTTGTCACCATCTCTAGAATCATCCCAACCTCATCACAATGAACATATCTCCAGCATCATATCACTCAAATAATATTCTCAACTGAAATTTCACCAGTGTTTCTCTACTAAATTTATTCCTTCTTAAGCACTAGGATCTGTGCTCAATTTATAGATGAGTTGAAGGAAGTTTTACAATCAATTACTTTCTAATAATAGGCAAGACATGTTCCCAAGCTCAGAGGTATCAAATGGAAAAATGGATTCGAATTTTGACACATATGCACTCTTCTAGAAGGCACTGGCCAAATGAAGATTCCTAAATAATGAGAATTTCGCTCCCAATTGACCAACACACCCTTGAGCGTTGGGAAGTGATTTGCAGAGCACCCTTGAATAGAGGTAACTACATATGCGAAACACTTAGCCCCTTGATATACTACATTGTCGAGCTCATAGGTGTTATAACATATACTTCAAACCTTGGAAACCTTGCAATGTAAATCATGGATGATTTGTCTTTGTTATTTGTCTTAGGGCATGTAACAACTGAGATGATAGGGAATGATAGACCCTATTCATTGGTTTTGGGGATGATGTCCAGCTTAACCAGGTCATTGGGAATGATGCCAAAATTCACCTATAATAGATTACCCCCTAAAGCATAAAGTCAGAATAATAATAAAAATATTTTTTGGATGAGATGCTTTACACTGTGATGGGTTGGAGCTGAAGTGGAGTAGCGACCTGCATCAATATTACAATACATTACATCATGATATATCCTCTTGATCATGAATTGCTGAGGGAATGCATTCCCATGCTCAGCACATAAACTATCTAATAACATGTACATAGTGCAGAAAATTGTCTACATTGGAATGTTCCCCAATACAGACATGCTTACAAATATAGGCCCATGTTCAGATGATGATCTATATGTAAGGTCACCGTACAGTTGATGTGTACAAAAATCCTAAAATCGTAGCCCAGATGGCTTAAACTAGATCTGGGGTCTTCTTATCTTGTTCATCCGATCATTCGGGTACAAGCCTAGCCATGCGAATATCTGATTTGTAGTTGAACATGGTAAGACATCGTTTGATTACCAGCCAATTATGTGAGTTGTTAACAAATGAGAGAGAACCACCAATGATGTCAATGGCCCTCAAGGTACTGCAGTACATTTTGTAAGGCGTGAATAGATGATTTGATGTCGAACGCTAAAAACAATATTTCGGTCAAAATTCCGTAAGCGAGGATCTTGTAGATGTTGTAACAAGACTCATAGTACTGGAATATGATGTTTCTAAGTGAAATTCCTGGGTGATGATTTGATGTCAACAGGAAGCCACTTTATTGCGAAATGAGAGTTATTGATTTCGGAGACAGAGAATGACTTGATATAGCAATTTTCAGGGATGACTTTCATGAGAATGAAGGTTTATGAGTATTGAAAAAGGATGAGTATTCACTGGATGTCTTCTCTTGAACATATCAGTGACATTGAGATGAGTTAGCAGAATTGACCCAAAACCGAAGTGAAGGTATGATGAACCATATGTATGAATGAACCATCAAGAATATTACCCAACCAAACAGTCACGGTGATGGAATGAATTGTCATGTTCAAGAGCGGCCTGCTACCGTAAAAAGTTATGTTCACTTTCCCAAATTTTCCTTGGTCATTTGTCAACCAGTACCTCTTTATTTTTTAACAAGCTTGAGGAGGATAAAATATGCTTGATCTATAATTCGACCCTTCGGGAAAAAAATGTATCGTTATTTAATAATTTAACGAGTCTAGCGATGAATGAAACTCGATTCTTGCCATGATTGACAAGATCGTGACCATTTTATGTTTTAACAAGCCTAACAAAAGTGAAAGCCTGGTAATTTTTCATATTTAGAGAGTTTGAAAAAGAGGAAGAAACAAAACTCCATAAGTAATTTCATAAATTTGTCACTCAGATCCGAAAAAGTGTAAAATAATATCTAAGAGAACCTCTTTAGTCATGTTTGACTAAGGTATTCTTTTTTCATAAATAATCTATCTCAGTATGGAAAAGGGTTAAACTTATACTGTGAGTAGATATCAAATCATTTACTTTTACGAGCTCAAAAAGACAAGTGCTCGACAATATTTTCACATTATCGGAGTCTGAAAAGAGATAAAAGAAGACTCCAAGGGTTCCTTTTTCGCTGTTATATAAGCTCGAAAAAGAGATAAAAGTGTGCTTCAAGTCCTTTTTCGTTTTTAACAAATCTCAAAAAATAAGGATAAAAGTATGCTTTGTGGTCAAATCATTCTTTAAATAAATCTACACGACTAATCTGTTCATCAGTTGTAAAACCTATTCAGAACAACATAAAATGGATTAAAAATACCTGTTTCATGATAAAAATATAATAAAACCATATTCACAACAATAAATATTCATTTCAAATAATCAAATGACTAATAAAAAGAGTTTTACTATTCATTTTTACCATTCAATAATTACCATTTTCATTTTGGAGCTCTGAACCTATTTTTATCTTTGAACTTCAGTTGCTGATTGCGATCAATTCTATGGATGGTTTTCATCACCGTTTGATTTAGGTTAATGCCATGAACCCTCTCTTTCTTTCAGTAGTCAATTCATTTCCTTTCATTGAAAATTTTTAGGGTTTTAATCCCCTTAGCGTAATTTTTTCTTCCAAAGAGGGAAATGCACCCTTGAGCATCGAAAAGTGCATTGTAAAGCACCTAAATTGAAGTCTAGCCGCATATGCAATGCACTGTCCCTTGTTCAAGACTGCGTTGGGCGCAATCTCCATTTTTTATTCTTGCAATATGCTCAAAATTTGTCTAATTTTTTGCATTGAAAGGAGTCTAATGAGTCTTATGGTTATGTTTTAGGATTTCATCAGACTATAATGACGATTACATGGAGAAAAAGAGAGCATGAAGAACATAATATGGTTTCCCTGAATGATCTGGGTACAATAAGAGCCCTAAGATATTGTGGGTTGTTAAAGTACTTCTGCTTGTTAGGGATGAGGCAATAAATAGAACTCTTAGAGTTCCTAGTTCGAGCATGGGATCTAGATATTGAGGCATTTCACATTAGGAACAAAGTGGTTCCTATTACAGTGGAGTCTGTATATTTTCTCATAGGTTTTTTGAGGAGAGGCTTGCCCATTTCCTTCTCAAGGTCTACTCTTGGAGGAGAGACATTGAGAGACTATGTTTTGCAATATTTTTATCCAGGGGCAGAACCAAGAAAATATGGGAAGATAAACATCCGTGACGTTCGATATTTTCCTTTTAGAAGCATTCTTTTCACGATCGCAAGACTTGTCGGCACCGTTACACTACATGTAGCGAATAGATCATATATGCAGTATGCGCTAGAGTGCATGGAGCCAACAATATTCAACTATTCTGAAGTTGTACTTTCCCAAATAAAGGAGCAACTGAACAAAGAAAATGGAGGAAGGAAGAATAATTTCAGTTTGGTTTGATCCTCATTTCATTTGCTTTAGAGCAGATTCCACTGATGTAGCCTCAGCATGTGACACTGGGTGTTTCTAATCCTAGAGATCCGAGAATGCAGAGATGGGTAGAACTAATGGGTAGGCATGCAAGAAAATCGACCATTATTTTCTCGACTGCGTTCTTCACCTGGTTCAAGCAACAGGTTGTCACCATTGATGAGTATGCATACGTAGGCATCGATTTTCGAGAAGATCCAGACTTAGCCTTACTAGAAGGTGCTTAGTGGGGTGCAATAAGTAAGAATTTTTTGACCATGTTTTTTATTTTCCTAAGGTTTATACAGTGTTTTTGTATTTTTCATGTTTTCCCAAGACTAAAATAAAGTTTTGATTTAATGCAAATGTTGGTCGAGTTCAGCCGGTGGAGGAACTAGAGCATGGAGTAGATGAGCCAGCAGAGAGGTTGTTGGGAGAGCAGTCCTTCAGGATATAGACATGGTTGAGACTATGTCTGAGCATCGGCAGCACATAAAGGGTTTGAACTTCGAGATTCCAGATTTCCAGATCGAAGAGTTACCCATGCTACTCCATCACCATACTATAGTCATTCCTAACCGCTGGATGCGGTTACTGCATAGGATAGTTATATCTATAGCATGTTACCATGAGAATCATTATTTTACTTTCGATATTTTGCATAAATTTTGAGGTCAAATGACCAATGTGTCTTGGGCACAAATTTTTGTAAACACCTATGACTATCTATCTATCTATATAATTTCAGTGTTTTCCTATGTTTATTGCATAATCCTATTCAATTATGTGAATGTATCTTTACATGTGTTGCAAATGTCTATCTAAAACTTGATTAGCTAAAGAATCAGTCAATGTGTTCAAATTTTTGGAAATGTGTTGATATTGAATAAAATCAAATTTTCTTTCCAAAAGTCAAACTCTTAGGAACAAACGATGAAGTGTTGTATTTCTAACTATATAAAAACTAGTAAGTTGTAATACCACAAGTTGTGAGTCTAACCTTATAATGATGTGGTTAATACCAAATGAAATGGCATCAAAGAGAAGTTTGATCAACACGCTATACTCAGCAATATTGTTTGTCGATCTACCAATACAAATCCCTTGAAAACTCACTAACTTGTCGTTCAGAGCGAAAATGGCCCATGCTGCAGAGGATAGATTCTATGTACTATGATTAGCACCATCATCATATCCAAAAAATGGTTCCAAAGATTCATACATCTGCGATGAAATGTAAAGCGAATTACTAACGTCAAGAAAATTCTAAATACAAACTAAGATATTGAATGAAAATCAATAGCATATATATACAATATAATACAAAAAATTACTATGCTCATGATTAAGCATAGTAATGTTTCAGGTACAACCCGTTTCTGGGTTGTGCCAATGGAATTCCATCATAATCCACCAACTCATAGGCACCCCTAGCAAGAACTCTTTTGACAATATAGGGGCCATGCCATAATGGCTCAAATTTCCTTGTACCTATTACATCAGCTTTTTGATCATAAAGAAGGACCAAGTCACCCTCTGAGAAAATGTGAGGCTGGACATTTTTGTCGTATTACGCCTTTATACGTCTCTTATGCACTTCGTTGGCCAACTAGGCTTTATGACACGTTTCATCAAGATAGATGAGGCTAAAAAGATGCGCTTCTTCTTCTGAGGTTTCAGGTAACAAGTCGATTGTGTGTTTTAACGATGATATTTCACATTGGATTGGAAAGATAGTTTCCAGACCATACACTAATTGAAAAGGAGTAAAACCAGTTGCGTTTCTCACCGAGGTTCGATACACCCACAAGGCCGAGTACAGGATCAAATTCCATTTTCTTTTACGAATTCCTATCATTTGTTGAAGCATACATTTAAGAATCTTGTTGATAGCTTCAACTTTTCCATTTGATAGTGGATAATAAGGATTAGAACTATCATGTGACAATCCTAACTTGGCAATCAATTCAATCATCATGTGGTTGAGAAAATGCTTTCCATGATCTGTAACTATAGCTTGTGGGACCCCAAACCATGCAATAACATGATTAACGAAAAACAATGCAATTGTTTGTCCTGTGTTGTTGAATGTAGGCATCGCTTCAGCCCATTTGGTAAAGTATTCTACTGCGACAATAATATAACCATGCCCCCCGGATGAACGAGGGTTATAGATCATGAAGTCAATACCCCATTTAGAAAATGGTACAGAGACAACAGAATGCATTGGCACTGGCAGTTTGTGGATTTTACGATAAAAAATCTAGCACGGATGACAAATTTTGACCGCGAGGATGTAGTTGCGAAATATGATAGGCCAAAAGTAACCAGTGCGGAGTATCTTCTATGTGGTAGCGTATCCAGATAAATTTCCACCAGAATCCCCAGCATTATAATCATTTAAAACATTTTCGGCCTCCTCATGAGTGAGGCACCTTCTTAAAATAGTATTGACACCATGAAAATAAAGTGTATTACTGAGGATCAGATAATCTTTGGCTTGGTATTGAATACGTCGTTGTTCAGAGAGAGAGGTATCGGGCCAAAAAGTTTGGGTTTGGAGATAAATAATAAAATCTCCATACCAAGGATCAGATGATCCTATCAGAAACATAGACTCATCATGAATTGATGGTTCTAACGTAGTAGCAGTACTATCCGAGGGAAGGTCACAGAGAAGCTCTGCCAAAACTAAAGACTTCTTTGACTTGGATTTGATGAATTCCAAATCAAATTCCTGCAAAATGACAATCCATTTTGAATACTTTCCCCCAAGAAATTGACGTGATAAGATATAAGTCATGGGGTTGCAATTCGAAATGAAAATGGTCTTTCGGAACAGGATATAGTGGCCAAATCTTTGGACGTCTTGCATAGCTTCCAAGGCAAGATTTTATACATAAGAATACTTGGCTTCCGTATAATTAAGATTACGAATCAAATAATAGATTAGATGTTCTATCCCATTTTCTACTTGGACCAATACCATAGCAATGGTCGTATCAGTCACAGCAATATATAAGAAATAATCGTTCTGATAATTTGGGGGATACATTAATGATGCCCGGACAAGGGTATCCTTGACAGCATCAAAACAAGCTTGTGCAAATTGGTCCCAATGGAAGGGAACCCCTTTTTTCAAGAGTCGAGTAAATCCTTTTGCCATTTCGGCATAGTTGGGTATGAACCTTCTTAGGAAGTTAGCCTTTCCTTGAAGTTTTTGTATTTGAAGTAAATTTTATGGCGCAGGCAAATCAAGAATGGCCTGGACCTTCAATGGGTCTATTCGAATTCCTTCTTTTGAGACTGCGAATCCAAGAAAATGACCAGACCCAACACAAAACACACATTTATGTGGATTGAGGCATATTTTGTAGTGATGGCATCGTAAAAATATGGCTCTCAAATGCATCGGGTGATCATTCCGATTTCGTGAATGTGTGGGTAAATCATCTAGATAGGGTTGAAAAATATGTTTGATGTCATTGAAATCATAATCCATTTCTCTGTGAAAAGTAGCCCCGACATTATTTAAACCAAAAGGTAGTTTCCTATAAGCGAATGTGCCCCAGGGACATATAAATGTTGTCTTATGTTGATCCTCTGGGTGGATATTGATTTGATTGTAGCCAGAAAATCCATCCATGAACGAAAATTTTTCACATCCAACATAATCATCAATAATCTAGTCGATAAAGGGAGTAGGATAGTTATCTTTTGGACAAGCAAGATTAACATCCCAATAATCGACGCACACTCTGATGGTTCCTTATTTTTTCATGACAGGAACGATGTTGGAAACCCACTTAGTTAGCGGAATAGAGTATATGAAACCAGCACACAAAAAAATTTCAACTTCTGCTTTAATGGTAGCAACCTTCTTCGAATGAATAGGACGAAGGCGTTGATGCACCGGTTTTACATCGGGGTACATATTAATAGTGTGTTCAACAATATTAGTGTCAATACTTAGCATCTCCTCATAAGACCAGGCAAAGATATCCCAAAATTCACGAAATAGAGACCGATATGTTTCAAGTTCTGATGGAGAACAAGACATGCCAACATGAATATTTTCTACCACGCCAGGTTTGGTCGAAATATCAATAGAAATAGTTTCTTCAATATTTGAAATATTTTGCTCGGAATTGATTTCATTAATAGGTAAAGAATTCGAAAAGAAATTTTTGATCGATGGGTGATATAGTTCACTAAGACAATTTTATTCGTAATCAGGAAGATGGGAATGATGATGATAATCTTCCCATGGTTCTCCTTCTGACATCATGGTTTCCAAAATATTCTCATATGTTAAGAAATTTGAAGAAAAAGGATCAGATGGAGTACCAAAATATAAGGAATGATCAACCCAAACAACCAGCGACGCTGATTTCGGATTCGTCGCCCAAGCCAGATAGATTGATTGTTATGCCAGCTCAATGGGGCTAGGTAGAAAAAACTCATCCAACGTAACAATTTCAAAAATCACCTGTACTCTTCCTTAAGCCAGATGGAGTGGAAGAGATCATGTAGCAGGTCTCTATACTTGCAATTTATGTCGATGTCACAGGCAACGGTAATGCAAAGGTTCCCATGAGAGTGGAATCCTTTAAGAATCCTACACCAATGTTCTGAAGTGCTAGTTGGGGTGTGTGAACGAACAGAACACTTCTAGTTACCTGTGAAGCGGAGGCAAAGAAGGATAGTTGATTAATGACTGTGATGGTACCTTTCTATGGAAAGGCGATCATTCTAAAATATGTAGAAACAATTGCAATCATAGAATATACCCATGGCCTTCCAAGTAGAATATTATAGTCAAGTGGTCCGTCAACGACCTAGACATCAAAATTTATTGTTTTTCCCCTAGTTCAACATGCAGGTTATTGATGATACCACAAGGCTTATATGTACATCCATCAAAATCCTTCAACGTCATTGATGATTGAGATAAGCATGGCGAACCAAGTGACTTCCAATAGTTTAGAGAAATAATGCACGTAGATGCTCCCTCATCGATAATATTACGATGAACAAGGTGATTGAGAACATTTACTTGTATAGAGAATGCCAATTCTGCTAGTAAATGTGGCACATAGCCCATATGATTAAAGACGATGAGATTAGAATCAGTCAGATCAATTCCACCTATAGCCGACAATAAAGCCTGTTTCTGAGAGGGACAATTTTTTAATACCTCAAGAGCTGACATAGCTGAATGGGATTGATCCAAATCTTCAACTATATTATATTTTTGAGCAGCTCTTTCTCAAGGATTATATGTTGATTTATGAACAAATCCCTTCGGTGGCTTGATTTTCAATTCAGGAATGGCATTAGGCGATACCGATTCTGTAGATGGATTCTTAGTCGAGGTAGTAGGTTGATTAGTGGCCTGAATACCATAATATTTATTATGCGTTGACACCAAAATATATGTTGAATTTTTTGTGACAGATAACATAAGCACTTGGGAACTAGAAGCTAGATCCACAAAAACCAAAATTTGTGTCCGGATTTGGAAACGGAGATTCTGTCAACACAGCTGATGCATGTGAAGTTTTAACCATTTTTGAAACTTCAGTGCAGTGAGGAAAATCTCAAACAAAGTGTTCCTCATTAAAAATTATGCATGGATAACGAGGTTTCCTAGTTCCAGATGATTGATCAAATGATCTTTCCTGCGAGTGAGAAGTTTGATTTTTCTTTGATTTCCCTTTTTTCTTACTTCTGGGTTTCTTGTCACTTTTTCCTTTGTCAAATGACACAGCATTAATTTCAGAAGAAGATGTAGGATCAGATGTAGTAGTATGATGTGTGCTTGCAGTTCTAATCATACTGTCTTCGACATGAGATTCCTTTAATTGAGGAGGAACAATAAAATTAGATCGCAGCGCATTTGGAATTTTTTCATAGAGCATTCCAGACTAAGTATAAATGAAGTCTAAGTATTGTGCATGAGCAATGACTTTCTCTTCAGTGACGATACCACCCTTAGCCACATCCTCAGTTATAGATGGTAACATGGACTTAATGAACCACTCAGCAAGGAGTTGATCAGGGACAAATTTCTTAACCATTCTACGATGATGACGCCACTCATGAATATGATCAGAAATGTGAGTAGCATTAGTCTATTTAAAATTAGTCAATATTTCTTTTCCAGTTTCATATTGTATGGGTAACTAGAATTGATTCAAAAATACAGTAGCTAGGGCAGTGAAATTATCAAAAGAAGCTCTAGGTAACTCAATGTACCATTTTGTAGCCAGACCTGTGAGCGTACACTATAAAAGACGTAGTCAAACAGAGTCATCATTCAGGGAGTTTGATGAACACCACAAATGATAAGTCATAACATGAGTCGAAGGGTCTTCCCCAGGGTTTCCATTGAACTTAGGAATATCTGAGGGTAATTTGTGAGGTATCACTGGCCACCAAGAAGCATATTTGATTGGATCATTGACTAGCTGATTTAAATCTGATAACTATAAAGTTGCAACAAAGGGAAAATGTTGATTAAGGTCAGGTTGAGCATAGCCAGGGTATGATGGAATTGCTTGGGCAACACGCCTTTGAGCACCAACATAAGGAATCTGTTGCTAGTAACCCAGATAGGGGTTGTTTTGATAAGAAAATGCTTGAGTATTATGTTAACCAAAGCCTAGATATGATACTTGTTGAAATGAAGGTTGAGGCATTTGCGCCTGAGGCTGCCAAGGGGTCTGTACACCAATGTTATAGCCCAAATTAGGATAACTTGGATTCGGTTGAGGATAAGTATAACCTGGTTTTGGTTGTTACATCCCATAATATGGTAAACTAGCTTGTGAATAAATGATTCTAGGTATAGGTTGTTGTTGTAAATTAACCGGAGGATTTGGAGTCTGTGGGCCCAATACTTGAGGGTATTGAGTTGAAGGACCCACCTAAAACGGTTTTTGTACAAAATTTTGATTCTGTAATAGGGGTAAAGATGTATTAACAAGTGTAATTGATGTGGGTGTAACAGGTTGAACCAGTTGATACGAGTGTACAACCATTTTTTTTGGATAGGCAGAGTGGGTTTTCATTAAGAAACATTAATTTCGACATTAGGTTGACCAAAAAAAGACAGAGTACTATCAAATTGGGTGACCAAAGGTTTCCCCCTAGCATGAGGAGGATAATAAGATGGAAAATATTGCTCTCCAAATGCAGGGAGTCTAGTTGATATGGTACTAGATGGAATAGACCCAGAAGGACCAGCTTGATATTTCCCTGATGATGTGTATATAGAATCAAGCCATTCAGTACTGACTATAGGTTTAAAAGTTAAAATACTAGACGATGAAATTGGTGAAGTCCATGGGTTTGAAGATGCATCAGATAAAATTCCAGATAAATATTTATAGCCTAATGGAAGCAAAGTGCCTACATGTAAATATGACTCTGGTGAAGTTATAAACATCAACAGGGTAGCGAGAGAAGGTGCTGACGTAATTGGAACAGATGGCCCAACCGAAGATGTTGGTTCAGGCATGGTTACTTGACCAAATGTGTACCCTTTTGAAATGATGGGAATTTGAATAAGCACAGGATCAACAAAAGAAGATGGTGTTGATTGAGGAAAAGACTCATATAAGAAGAGATCCTCCCCAAAATGGGTTGAAGTTAATGGTGTTTTGTCTTGTGGGATTTCTTTAATCGCAATCAAACCAGGTGGAATTATTTCGCCATCAGGCCCAAAGTATATTTCAAGAGGTTGAATGTGTGATATGGGAGAATCAATGGCTACAAAAAATTATGGGATGACCAATGGAGGAACAACTTTCGGTTGTTTGACTTCGGGATTCAGATTTTCTGGAAAATAAGAGACAGGATCTGGATCAACTTCCGGTGGAACAACGTTGGGTTCGGGAGGTATGGTCTCACTGATTGGATGGATTGTGATCATGAATAGTTGTGAGGAATCCGTCTCGACAACAGTAGATAAAGCAGGATTTGTAGAAACAACTTATGTCGACTTTGGTATATGGGAAGATGATGCTTCACCAGAGGTACTAATAGTACTGGTTTCGGTAGAGTGATGTCGCCTTCGTTGAACATGAGTAACTTTCGGTGGTAAAGGTGGTTTCAATGCTAATCTACACGAACAATAGGGAAAATGATTTTTTTCTTCCACGATGACTGATTTATTTTAACCAAAAAAAAAAAAACAAAATAAAAGGGTAATTCTAGGCAAAAGGTTTCTCAAGAAACTGTGAACTGTAGAATACCTCCTAGCGAACCAAGAAGTACGGGCAGGCAATCTCCCCGAATGATGTGTTTGGTGTATCAAAATTTACAAGGTGGCCGACTCAGTTCACTATGGCTGGATAGAAACCTAAAATTGTCCTCCCAAATATACCCAAAGGTACGTGGAGGCCTAAGTCCGTATTAGCATTGTCTGATGCGAAACCACATAGTGAGAGCACCCATTTATACTTTTTGTACTGTAACACTGCCTGATATACCCGAAAGTACGTGGACGAGCTACGATATACTTACGTACATGGAGAGAGGTATCACACTCAGAATGTATCACAGAAAATTAATAATAGTTGCTATGTTTTACGATGCCGGAACACATCTCTAGCCTATACCTTCTAAGTGTTATCGTTATGGTTCCAATGCTTTATTAGGTAAATTGATGTAAATTTTAAGTTGATCTTGTTTATCAATTGTCCTTTCAAGGTTCACCACGATGATGTGATGGAAATTCCTAAAATGATAAGAAAAATTTCAATTTTAGTTTTTTCAATGAAAATCCTAGCTACTAGAGGAAAAGAGAAATCAATTTGAGAGCAAACAACAAATGGCACAAACTAAAATGCAGCTTTCCTAATTTGTTCCTATGCAAAACACACAATCCACTACATGAAAACGCAGGTTTTTCTTTTCAGACCCTTTAATGTGAATGCAGAAAAGGAAACTAAATGCATCAAATCAATAAAAAAAATGCCTTTTACTTTGGGAAATGAGGAATTGAACAACAATTTCTATTTCTAGGAAAAATGATGGTTTTAACTACAATTTCTCCTATAGGAAACGAATAATTTAACGACAATTTCCTTTTCAAAAGAAAATGGATCTAATGCAGTAATGAAAATACTTTGAAATTAATTTTTCAACGATAAAGAAAAGCACTTTAAATAAAAATTGAACAAACTTTTCTTTCAAAGGAGGAAGATTCAGGTAAAGTCACTGGTCTCTGTGAGGCATCAGGTTCTTGAAAATACAACAAAAAAAAGGTTGAAAGAAAATTCAATGAAAAATTCAATGGGAATTTGGTTGGCTCTAGGGGGCAACGCAGTCTCTAAAGGGAGATAGTGCGTTGAAATGCACCCCTCAGTGGGAGACAATGCTATGCAAAGCACTGTGTTCTGTTTAACAGTGCATTGGGCGCAGCAGAGAACAAAAGACTCAGGTTTTTTAACACAATTCTAATGCAAATTTGATTTCAAAAATCCTAATATTTAAGAGTAAATTCTACTGGGTGGATAAACAGAGATAAATACACCAAGGATGAAGGGTAGAATCCCCAGTGGAGTCGCCAATTTGTTATGCAGAATTATGAATTACAGATAAAACATTATTCCCTAAATGTGGTGCAATGTATTTAGAACAACAGGTTAAAGACTTTGCAGATACTTTTCCTAACAGTAAATAGACACATAGAATAGATCAAGAAACCTACTTGGGGTCCAAGCACTTCCTATTATCCTTCTATCGCTCTTGTTGTAGCTTCAAATCCAAGCTAGATGACCAAAATATTTCCTACAAGAATGAACACTAAACAACAAAGAGATTGAAATCTACAGATGCATATTCAAGTTATCCAGTTAAACCAATGAAACATGAACCATATATATCAGTTAAGAATTCATAATATGAAATACATAAGCTTATACAGATACATATGTGGGAAAGTAAGAAACAATCTTTATTAATGGATAGAAGGGGAGGTTACAATCAACGATTGATTTGGTGTCACCATCTCCAGCATCATCCCAGCCTCATCATAATGAACATCTCTCCAGTAGCATATCACTCAAATCAAATCCTCAATTTAAATTCCACCAACATTTCTCTACTCAATTTCTTCCTTTTCAAGCACTAGGATCTGTGCTCAATTTATAGATGAGTTGAAGGTATTTTCACAATCAATGATTTTCTAGTAGTAGGCAAGACATGTTCCCAAGCTCAGAGGTACCAAATGCACACATGGATTAGAAGTTTGACACATATGAAATCTTCTAGAAGGCACTAGAAAAGTGGAGATTCTGGAACAATGATAATTTCACTCCCGACTGACCAACACACCCTTGAGTGTCAGGAAGTGATCTACAGAGCACCCTTGAATGGAGGTAACTGCATATGCAACACACTTATCCCCTTGAGAGACTACGTTGGTGAGCTCATAGGTGTTATAACATATACTTCAAATCTTGGAAACCTTGCAATGGAAATCATCGATGATTTGTCTTTGTTCTTTGTCTTAGGGCATGTAAAACTGAGGTGATAGGGAATGATAGACCCTATTCATTGGTTCCGGGGATGATGTCTAGTTTAACCAGGTCATTGGGAATGATGCCCAAATTCACCTATAATGCCCATTATAGAAAAAGAGCATCAACTGATACTGGAACCAGAGGAAGTGTTGACAGTTTTTGTTTCCCTGCAAATAATTAATATTGTACACAACTTCTTACCCTTGCTCCAACTTCTTTCAAAAGTGAGGGCCAATAAAAACCTGCTTTCAAAATTTTGTAGGCTATTGCTCTCCAAGCATAGTGTCCACCACAAAATCCTGCATGGAATTGATCTATAATTCCCACTGTTTCATTTTCAGTTAAAAAAAGAAGACACATATTTAGAGGGTATTTCTAGTATATATTAGCATTGATAATGCATTATTTTATTGATTTGAGCTTTAGAGCTTTGAAATGCTTCAAATTAAGACCAATTGGACATTGAAAATCTCTTAGAAATTGTACAATATCATAATACCAATCAGAGAGTAGATACTTCTGATCTACGTGAACAAGAATGGATTGATCTGAAGGAAGAGGTTCTTATGGGTTCTCTCCTTCCATAAGAGAAGGAGGTTCTTGTGGATTCTCCTCTGATATTGAAGGAGGTTGTTGTACAGATTAATCGATCTTGTGGACAAGAACGATCTCCCTAGTACCAAAAAGGTAATCTAGCAAAAAACAACCAAATGAACTAATCTTTCTCTAAGCATATATGATTTACAAACAACACTATAGAGGTGTAAAAGATTTACCGTAGGTCCAGTGCTTGTTTGAAGTCATTTTTGTCCCTTGTGCACTTGAAGGAGTTATCTTCATAAACCTGCAGTCACAAAAAAGAAAACATTAAATAACACCTGTATAGTAAACATCATAAATCGTGCTTATCATAGTGATGAAGGAATACATGAAATAAATAGTTAACTAACATCTTATTGAGAAAAATGAATTCATTTGTATTAACTTTAAAAGAATGAAAACCTTACAACCTTAGCCTTGATGTAGAACAGGCCTTCCCGGGGTCCAAAGTAGGAATCTCCACTGCTCTGATAATCTCTACACTCCTCCAACCGAGACAAATAGAGGTATGTGATCTCTCCTCACAAAGATCTCAGCTAAATGAGTATGAATCCCAACAACACTTAACCTCAAATAATTCAAAGCTTGAACTCCCCTTGAGGCTACCCAATGCCTCTTTTTATAGTGGAAAAGAGGAGGTTTTCAGTTCCAACTATGAAGGGATATAATCCTCCTTCAAAGGGATAAGCTCCTCACATCAAGGGGTTAGCTCCATAAGGTAAGGGATACATGAACCTCAAAAGAGCGGTTCTGCCACCGCAAGATTCTTTCTAGAGGCTTCTAGAATTTACTGAAAGTGAGATTTTTTGAGTTTACTTGCGCCTTTTTAATCTTTACAGGGGTCCGCACCCATAACACAGATACAGTGCGTTCAGGTATGCAGATGACATGAACATTAGGTGTGGGACCGCAGGCAAGATATAGAGAAAGTGCGACACCAAAGTTAAGGAGATTTTTATCAAGGCTTGACATGAGGAACTGATATGTTAGACTTGAAAAGGAGGAATTATGAGTGATAATGAGCTCATACACATAGTAGAATTTCAGGATGACAATTTTTATTGCAACAGATTGCCCCCTAAAGTGAAAAGTCTGGAATAGATGAAGCTGAAGTCTGTCATATATGAAGAGTGCAGTAATTTATCATTCCAAGGATCATCCTGTGGACACCCCTGTCGGAACCTGTAAAAACATTCAATGAAAAATATATATATGTACAAATATCATCGCTGAGGTAGGCATTCCCATACTCAGATCAAAACTAATTAGAAACTAATTCAAATTGTTCTGATACAGGAATGATTTTGAATACATCACAGTATAGACATGTGTAGACACAATATGGAAGTAGCCATATGTTTATGAATAGTCTACTGTATAAATGATAAAAAAATTCCTCGCAGCCTAGATGTAGAAACTAGATCCAGGGTCTTGATTTCCGCATCTCGAACTAGTACGATTCTATCCATGTGAATGAATGTGTCGAAGTCGAACATGGTAGAAACCACTTGATTACCAGTCAATGATGTAAACTATTAACAAGTGTGAGAGTAACCACCAGTAATGTTAATGGCTCTCAAAGTACTCAGTACAATCCATGAAATGTGAATGAATGAGCTGAAGTCGAACATGTCACAAAATCATTCGATCGGAGGTCAATGATGCAACTTGTTGTCGAAGGCGAGAAATCTGCCATTGAGGCATGTAGATTTCAAGGTATTGACAATTTCTAGATCACTTCCTAGATAATGAGCTGTCGTCGATAGAAAGTAATCCATCGTGGGGAAGCCATCAACACAAAATCATAGATCAAGTTTTGAAAATATATTGGCAAGAACTAACTCAGGGATGGTCAAAATGGATGACTGATATTTTGCAGATGAATGGTTTATTTGAACTGTCCTCTTGAACACATAACGACACTGTAGAAGGCTTGGTGGCAATTGACCCAAAGCTAATACCTAGAAACCGACTGAAAACTTTCAATATGGTTTGATTAACTATTAGGCAAAGGATTTCCCAACCCAGGTGAACAAAAGTGTCATTTTCAAGAGTGGTTAACTGGATTTTTGAAAAATCAAAATACAATGAACAAGTCCATTTTTCTCTCTTTTCCCCCACCATTACTAGCAAGTACCTCTTTATTTTTGACAAGCTTGAGGAGGATAACATTTGCTTGTTTATAAGCTCATCCTTCGGATGAGTCCAACTTAGTTTAAAATTCGAACCCTAAGAAGGAGTGGTTCGTTCCTGTTTAAAATTGAACAGGTCCTTTACTGTAAAGTTTTAACGAGTCCAGTATAGGAGAAACTCGGTGTTTTTCAATTTTAGGGAGTTAGAAGAAAAACTTAAGAAAAATCCGTGGGCGTACTTTTTCGTAAATTTAGTCCCTCGAGCCCAAAAAAGGATAAAATAATGCGGGAGAGAACTCTATTGACCGTAATTAATCAATGTATACCTTTTTCGTAAATAGTCCATTTCAGTCCGTAAAATGGGTAAACTTATACTGAAGGGACGATCATTCATTTATTTTAACGAGTTCGAATAATCAAGTGCTCGACAATCTTTTCATGTTTAGAGAGTCTGAAAAGGGCTTAAAAGAGGACTCCAAGTTTTCGCTTTTTCGTAAATTTTTTAAAAGAGTTCGAAAAAGTGATAAAAGTATGCTCTTTGTTGAAAAAATGATCAATTCTCCTGAAAAATCCAATTTCTGCACAAAAACTTGAAACATTACACATACCCGTTTAAGATAAATAAAAATGCTTTCAAAAATAACCTTTTTAAAGTGAAAAATTAAAAAATTAAAAATTCATTTATTCAAAAAAACTTATAAAAAGGACTTTTCTAACTTCATTTTTACCGTTCGAGTTCAGAGTGAAAAGTAAAAGCTTTTGGGTAAAAAAGTTCCTGTGAAGATTCTGGAAGATCCGTCTAACGAAATTGAGAACCATCAGCTCCAGGTAATCCACGACCTCCTAATCTTGTATTTCATCTGTTTACATTTCATTTTTAGGCTTTAGATTTCATTTTTAAGAGAAAAATATGTTTAAAAAATCGCTCGCGGGGGTCCGCAGGTGCAACACACAGGCCCTGCAGACCCCGACTTTTTCCTATGTAGAAAAAAGTCGTGGGTCCGCACTTGTGACACAGCGCTCGTGCGTTCCTACGCACTGTGTATGAAAACAAAGTGCAAACCCCACACAATTAGATTTCAAAGTTAAATTTCTCAATTGTCGCCCAAAAATTTTCAAATTAGATTGTTCTAATATATCTTTTTATGCATTTTAGGATAAAAAAGATGCTAATTTGGAGAGAAAGTGAGCATGAAGACGTAGATGATGCCGCAATGCTCCATTTTCCCACAATGCAAGCATTAAGAGCATGCGGTTTGTATAAATTTTGGGCCATTCAGGGCATGAGGGCACAGGTAGACCTCCTAACATGGCTGGTGAACAGGTGGAACGTATAGGACCAGTGTTTCTTTATTGGCGGCCACCGGCTTGAAATTGAGCTGGAGGATATCTATTTTTTGACTGGTTGGTCCAAGAGGGGTGAAAAAATTTCTTTGTTTCGGACTAGGCCAGGTGGCCAGACTGTCACTAGTCTTCGACAAGAGTTCTGTAATGATCAGGCAGACCCTAGGGACAAACGGATTGACATAAAAACCATCATCCGTCTCGAGCTAAAATTTATTGCATTTACTGTTACCAGACTATGTGGGAGTGCAGCATTGCATGTGGCTACCGGTTCCCAGATGCGCATTGTTGTAGACTGTTTTCGAGGCACCATTTTCAACTGGTGCAAAGCTATGTTGGCCAATGTAAAAGGCCAACTAACCATAGCAAAGAATGGAAAGCTAAATAACTTTGGATATGGATCCATTGTAGTCACCTTTTCTCTAGAGAGGATCCCCATGTTAGCTCCGCAAAACATTCCTGTTGATGTTGGACGACCTCGAGAACCTAGGATGGTTCGTTGGGTTGCATTGATGGCCCGTCATGCTATTGAGGGCGTCGAGATTGTTCTATTTCCTCCTTCATATTTTCATTGGCTAGAACGCCAACTTTTTGTTATAGAGGATTTTCCATACATCGGGATAGATTTCCGCGGCGACCGAGAGATGACTCTCTGAGCAGGGGAACAGTGGGATGAATCAGGTAAAATCATTTTCAACAATTTCTAAGTTCTAATTTATTTTTTTTTGTATTTTAATCGTCTCAAAACTAATAACCAAAAGTTTTAAATGCAGATGTGGGCCCACGACGACGAACCCTTCTCTAGCCTTATGAAAGGAGACAACTTGCTGCAGTCGTACCAGCCGCAACAGGCCAATCAGCAGAGATCTTGTCTGATTTAGAGCATCACCTAGAGCGCCTTACTCTAGACATTCCAGAGACGGACATAGATGATATTCCTCTCAGATTACAGAGATACGTGATTGGTGTCCCAGGACCTTTTAGGAGGTTCCTATGTAGGGTGGCGCGGGCAGTGGTCTCTTATCGTGATCACCATCAGTGATAGGATGATCGTGTCGTAGACTCATACTTTTTGACATTTTGTATTATCATTTTTGCTGATCATAAGGTGTTTCCAACCTATGATCGAAGATGATGTATATTTTTGAAACACTTCTATACTATGATATATCACTATTTACCGGCTATCTATGTACATGTTATGAATGTTGTTTAATTTATTGTTTTGATTATTGCAAATGTCGATTTATCATACTAGAAGAAACTGCATCTGCTAATGTATTTAAATGTCTTGGAATATGTTGATATTCAATGTAATCAAATTCACGTTCCAAGAGACGAACTCTTAAAAATAACCTTAATAACACTGGATTTATAATGGCATAAACCTTGTTAAGTTGTAATACAACAAGTTCAGAATCCAACCTAACAATCAAACTCCGAATTCCAAAAGATATGGATTCAGATAGTAACTCAATCACTGCACTATACTCTGTAATGTTATTCATTGTTTGACCAAGGCTTACCCCATGCATGGATACTAACTCGTCAGACGGTGAATAGATAACCCAAGCTGCGGAAGAAATGTTCCGTGTACTACGACAAGCACCATCAGAAAAACCAATGTAGGTTTGAAGAGACATTGACATCTGCAATATCAAGAGTAAAACTCAGATAAGCAGGAATAGTGACAAAACACACTTCTAAACTAGGCACACTTTTCTAATCTAAGACACACCAACAATAAAGAAATCTAATCTAGTAAAAAATCTCCACACCAAGTTTAAGCAAAATATCTCTTCAGATAAAGGCCATTCCTGGGTTTATCTAAAGGGACACCGTCAAAATCTATCACCTCATAGGCCCCTTTTTCTAGGTTTCGCTTAACAATGAAAGGACCATGCCACATAGGCACGAATTTTCCAGCTCCTAGCTTATCGTTGGCTTGATCATAAACTAAGACTAGGTCTCCTTCTGAAAAATTTTGAGGGGTAACACTTCTATCATACTGAGCTTTTATTCATTTAACATGAGCCTCATTTGATATTGCAGCACTTCGTTGATTCTCATCTAGCTGAGCCAAGTACAAAAAACGTTTCTCCTCTTCAGACGTAGCTGGGAGTAATTCTATGGCTAACTTCAAAGACGGAATTTCGCATTTAATTGGAAACACAGCTTCCAAACCGTAAACCAGTTGAAAGGGAGTGAAACCAGTTGACGTTTTTACTGAGGTTCGATATGCCCAAAGTGCTGAAAATAACATGGAATGCAAATTCGACTTATGAATACCAATAATTCGTCTAATCATAGTGACTAAAACTTTATTGATAGCTTCAACCAGACCATTAGCCTGCGGATAATACAGAGTGGAACTATCGTGGCATAGTCCAAGTTGATCTGTCAGTTTAGTCATCATGATATTCCGAAAATGAATTCCATGATCTGTAATAATGGCTTGAGGAACACCGAACCTAGAAATTATGTGATTGAATACAAAAGTTGCAGCAGTCTTGCCGTCTGCTGAAAATGAAGGCATCGCCTTGGCCCACTTAGTAAAATAATCCACTGCTAAGATAATATACGCATGCCCCCCGACCGAGTGAGGGTTACATGTAATAAAGTCAATACCCCATTTTGCGAAAGGACCGACAACAATTATAGGGTGAAGAGGAGTGGGTGGCGCACGCATCTTACAATCAAAGAGTTGAAAATTGTGGCATTTTCGGACTGCATAGATACAATATTTGAATAACGATGGCCAGAAATAACCAGCGCGCAATATCTTTTGGGCTGTGGCATACCCAGAGATATGACCACCACATGCTCCAGAATGGTAGTCATTTAAAACCTTCTCAGCTTCTTCATGAATAAGACAACATCGAAAAATAGAATCCGCTCCATGACGATAGAGTGTATCACCAATAATATTGTATTGTTGGGATTGGAAATGTATTTTTTGTTGCTAAAATCGTGAGATTTCAGGCCAAAAAGATTGGGTTTGGAGATAAACGATAATATCCCCATACCATGGATCAAGAGTACTGATAAGAAACAAGGATTCATCCATAATGGGCTCCTTCCCCACAGTTTCAGTATCAATAAAGGGGAAATCACACATCAGTTCAGAAAAAACCAAAGATTTCTTTGCCTTGGATTTTTCAAACTCCAAGTCAAATTCCTGCAGGATAACTATCCATTTGGAATACTTTCCCCCTAGCAATTGTTTGGTGAAAATGTACATCATAGGGTTACAGTCAGAAATTACTGTGGTTTTGCGTAATAAAATGTAGTGCCTAAATCTTTGGACAACTTGAACAGCTGCTAAGGCCAATTTCTCCACATGTGTGTATTTGATCTCAGTCGGATGCAGATTTTGACTAAGATAGTAAAACACATGTTTAGTTTTAGATTCATCTTCCTGAACTAAAACCATCCCAATTGTGGAATGAGAAGCGGCGAGGTACAAAACGTAGTCCTAGTTGTAGTTGGGAGGATGCAATAATGGTGCATGGGTTAACGCGTATTTAAGTGCATCAAAAGACCGATCAACGATCTCATCCCAAAAGAATGGAATGTTCTATTTCAACAACCGGGTAAAACCCTTTGTTAGCTCAACGTAGTTAGGAATGAACCGATGTAAAAATTTTGCTTTCCCCTGCACACTTTGGATTTGGCGCAGAGTCAAAGGAGGAGGTAAATTGACAATAGCTTCGACCTTCGGTGGATCAACGCGAATGCTTGCTTTCGAAACAAAAAATCCCAGTAAGCGACCCGATTCTACACAGAAAACACATTTATGTGGATTCAGCCTAATTCGATAATTCCTACATCTCATAAAGATAGCTTGTAAATGAGTGAGATGGTCGGCCCTACACGATGAATGAGTAGGTAAATCATCGAGATAAGGCTGCACAATGTGCTTAACGTCATGAAATGCGTAAGACATAGCGCTTTGAAAATTTTCTCCAGCGTTCTTCAATCCAAAGGGTAGTTTGCAATATGCAAATGTCCCCCATAGACAAATTAAAGTTGTTTTTGGCTGATCAGCAGGGAGTATGTTTATTTGATTGTAACCGGAAAAACCATCCATAAAGGAAAACATTTCACTACCGGCACAATCATCAATTATTTGATCGATATAGGGGGTTGGATAATTGTCTTTAGGACAAGCTCGATTAATATCCCTATAATCGATACATACTCGTATCGTTCCTTTTTTTTTAGTAATAGGAACAATATTTGATACGCAATACGTTAAGGGAATTGGATAAATGAAACCTGCACGAAGTAATTTCTCAACTTCGGCTTTGATAGCAGCAGCTTTTCTAGGATGTATTTGACGTAGACGTTGATGGACAGGTTTGGCATCCGGGTAAGTCTTGATTTCATGTACGACAATTGACGGATCGATTCCTAGCATTTCTTCATAGGACTAGGAAAACACATCACAGAATTCTTGAAATAGGGCTTTATAAGTTTGAATTTCATCTTCTGTACAGCAAGCACCTATATGAATGTTTTCAATTATTCCTGGCTTTACTGAAATGTCAGTTGGAATCGTTCGAGAGACATTTTCCAAATTTAACTCAGAATCAGGATTTTGCAATGGATTATGTGGTTCTTTGACATATTCAGCAATAAAAATAGAAGCGAAATCATCTTCAAAATGATCCAGCTCAGGTAAACAACGAAGATCGATGATGTAGATCTTCCCATGGTAAATCATCAACAGACAAAAGTTCACGAATCTTCTCATCAGTATGAACAAGATCAAGAAATGTCGTTGTGGCTGAACTAGATATAGAAAGTGATTCCTCATGGATCCCATTCATTGGATCAGTTTCGATTGAAGAAAGCTCGGAAAGTAACTGTACATCCTGATATGCAATTTCAAATGGACTCAAAGGCATCATGCCATCAAATGAATCTAACTCGGAGTCAGAAGGTATGACCCAAGGATCATTAAACATAATAGTATCTGACAAAATCATATGAATAGTTGCGATAGAAGGTGATATGTTAGGAGGAGGAAAGGAAAAAATTCCTAGAAAACTAGAATCTTTAATCAAACCTACTCCAACATCCTTGTAAGGGATAGCCGCTTTACCAACGTGCTGGATTGTTTCTGTAGAGGCTAGATCAGAAGAAAAATAAGTTAACTGATCTATTGTAACGATCCTTCCTTGATGTGGAAATTTTATGAGCCAAAAGACTGAATAAACAACAACAGTCATAGCATAAGACCAACTACGACCCAGAAGAAGGTTGTAATATAGAGGGGCATCAACCACTTCCACATCTAGATTTACTGTTTTACCTTCGACCCCTATGGGTAAATCCTGCAAAATACCAAAAGGGTGGAAACCTCGGCCATCAAAAGCCGTTAGAATCGTCGGAGACTGATTGAGTGTAGGAGAACCAAGCAATTTCCAACACTGGATCGAAATAATACACGTTGAAGCTCCCTCATCAATCATAGTCCGAAATATCGGTCTGTTTTTTACTAACACTGTAATTTGGAAAGCCATTTGGTGAGGTAGGTGAGGTGTACTATTTTCTAAATCGAAGATTATAAGGTTCGAATCCTGAATATCGACAGCTCCTATGGCAGACAAAAATAATTTACGTTGTGCTGGGCATGATTGCAGCACTTCCAAAGCTGACATTGCTGAAGGGGAAATAGCTAAGTCTTCAACAATGTTGTAATTCTAAGAAGCTCTCGCATGTGGATTGAAAGCTAATTTACGAAGAACACCTTTAGCAGGCGGTTTGATTATTAAGTCTGGATTTGGTTTCTCGATCTGGAGCGGACCAGAAACAGGAGGAGGTGTAGTTGATGTATTTGCACTAGAAGATTCTGCTTCTTTACCATCAACAGGATTCTTACTACCATAATCTTGCCATCGCGTCGCAATTCTTACATGAGACATAATTAGAATAGGTTCTTCTGAGGCATTCGAGGTAGAACCAACCATATTACTATCTTGAGTTGGAAAAGGATCCTTCAAGACAGTAGGTTGTTGTGAACCTTTAATGAATTTTGCAACCTCTGCTCGATGTGGGCATTCCTTAGTAAAATGATCCTCGTCACAAATGTAACAAGGATAGCGTGGTTTGCGTTTTTCGTCATTGGATTCGTTTTTATCAGTTTTCTCTTTTGAATTCTTTTTGTTTTTATTCTTCCATTTCTTTTTACCGTCGGATTTAGATTTGGTCATAGATGTCTCTATGACATGAATGTTGGTAGAAATTTCCGGGGAAGATTCTCCTTTCGGGGAATCAGGTAAAGTTATAATAGGAGAAGAATTCTTTGAAGATTTCTTCTTTCTTTTAGTATTTACTGTACCAATCATACCATCAGCAGCATGAGACCCTGAAGGAGCCGCAACTATTTGACCTTGTTTTGGAAGATCGGGGATTTTTTCATGTAAAGTACCTGACTGCATATAAACGAGGTCAAGGTACTGAGCTTGAGTAATTACTTGCTCCTCAGTAGCAACGCCAACCTTAGCTACGTCTTCAGTGATTTTGGGTAACAATGATTTAACAAACCATTCCACCAAAATTTGATCCGGAATGTAAACTTTCACCAAACGCCTTCTACGTCGCCATTCATGAATATGATCAGAAATATATGTGGACGTGGATTGCTTTAGTGAAGTTAATAGTTCCATGCCATTGTCGTATCTGACAAGCAACTGAAAATGAGTCAATAAGGCAGTTGCTAACTGACTGAAATTATTAAAGAGCCTCGTGGTAACTCAATGTACCATTTGGCGGTAAGACCAATAAGAGTTCTTTGGAAAAGACGCAAGCGAATTGAATCATCAATTATTGAATTAGACGCACACCAGAGGTGATAAGTCATAACATGAATTGATGGATCCTCTCTTGACTTACCTTCGAATTTTGGTATATCACTGGGCAACTTATGCAACATTGGCGGCCAGTACGGATAATAAAAAATTGGATCATTCATAAGGCGCGTCAAATCAAGTAAATCCAAAGTTGAAATAAATGGTAACTAACGGTTAGGGTCGCGAAAACCTTGAGTAGCCAAAGCAGTTCCAGGAGGAGGATACCCAGGATAACTGGGAATCAGAGTTTCATTAGGAATTGTGTAACCTCCCGGATAACTAGGATTAACCGAACCAAACTAGGGTTGTTGAGGGTGTTGATAAGTATAGCCAAGGTACGGTTGATACTGATAATTTGGATTTTGTGAAATGAGACCGAATTGAGGCTGTCCCTGATACGGTTGATACGTGAATTGCGGTTGACTTGTGAAAACTGTACTTGTACCAACTTGTCCTGCAGGCATCTGGACCGAAGTCTGAACTGAAGGTCCTGACTGGGGTACAGATACTTGAGGGATTTGCACAGATGCAAGGATAGAAGAACTCAAAGCTGCAAATACTCTAGAAATAGGTGTTATAGGTTGAACAGACGTTGCAGCAGTTTGAGGCGGAGTCTGAGGTGTGCTAGGCCCAGAATGCTGAACAGAACTAGGTGCAGGAGTTTGAATAGTAGGCTGGATGGGTTGCTAGGTTGGACCAGAAACCAAAGGCTTTCCAGGTTGAGAAGGCAACTGCACATTAGGCTACATAGGTTGTTGATATTGGGATGGATCCCACACCATATTCATTCCAGGGTATTGTCCCATATAAGTTTGAACGTAAGGACCATAGCCTGGTTGAACGTAGGGTTGATAAGTAAGTGGTAAATTTCTGGCTCCTTGTACAGATGATTGACCAGAAGGCTGTTGGAAACCTTGAATTGGGTACTGACCTTGAGGTTGATAACCCTGAGGTGCGTACCGAAACTGGGGTTGATAAGGACCCTGAGGAGCATATTGAGTTTGGGGTTGACCTTGGGGTATGTACTGTCCTGAAGGTTGATAACCTTGAGGTATGTACTGTCCTTGAGGTTGTCCTCCAAAATAATATGATTCCACAGTTTGTCCTGGGAAAAAGTTACCTTGAGGTTGCCCCCCAGGTGGTAATTGACTGCCTGAAGGTTGCCCCCCAAGCGGTAATTGAATACCCTGAGGTTTCCCCCCAGGCGGTAACTGATTTCCCTGAAATTTCCCTCCAGGCGGTAACTGACTGCCTTGAGGTTGAGGATTCGAAATATTATCATACATCATAAAGATTTTCTCTACATTCGACGTTTCAGTTTTAACTCCATTAAGACCAGATGACAATATGTGTTCAATTAGCTGAGGAGCTGCTCCAGAGAAAGTACCAGACAAAACCTGATATCCCGAAGGAACAGAAGGACCACCATGTAAAAATGCTTCCGGTGTCTGGGAAAACATGGATGACTCTCCTGCCATGATGGCTGAAGGATAGTAACCTCTAGGTGTAGGATTAAATGGAATTTGAGGTGGAGAAAAAGCAAGCCCCGGATTCTCTAAAATTTTTGTCAAAGATAGATACCAAGCATCCGTTCGAATAGGGCTATAGAAAATAGATTCACGCTCCCTAAGATTTAAGGACTACGGGGATTCAGGAAGAGATAACTCTTCGTCTGGACTAGTAAGTTCTTCAATAGAAATAAGGCCAGATGGAAGATCTTCAGTAACAATATTTCTTACCCTAGGTGAACCAAGATCACTAGAAGTTGGTGTAATAAATCCTGAGGATGTTTCTAATACAAAAGGTTCAGTTTCAGGTTCAGAGATTTCAGGTTCACCAGCTAGTTCACTGGAAGGAGAAATACTACTGGTAACTTCAGAAAATGAAATTGGTTCTTGAATGTGTTCTGTTGTGGGTGTTTGATGATC
Source organism: Pinus albicaulis (assembly GCA_034641835.2). NCBI lineage: Eukaryota > Viridiplantae > Streptophyta > Pinopsida > Pinales > Pinaceae > Pinus > Pinus albicaulis. The sequence continues at coordinate 749,806,529 of CM076582.1, read as the reverse complement.
AGGATGAAAAACTATAGATGAAGTTACAAATTCTATTGATCTAATTCTATCGCTACTAGATGATACTAGAGCACGCAGCCCTTCAAGATGACCTGGTGTATATTCAGGGGGTTTCCCTTGAAGTCTCCAGGATTGTCTCGGCAATTTCGTCACGATTAAATATTAACTAATCACACGCAAACAAAGAAAAATTTCAATAAAAACACCTAAAGTCTCTAAAGAAACAAACAGCTGAATCACACGCTTAAAAATCTAAGAGTTCAAACCACACACAAACAGTAAACTTCCCGTACTAAAAACACTAGTTGGTGATGAAATCCAACTTAGTAGAAATTTAATACAGAAAGGGTGGTTGGAACAGCTACCCTGATAACCTGCTTAATGAAACAGACTGGCACAAGTTTCTTCACAAAACCATCTCGTGTGAAGAGAACCCCCCAGAGAGTCCAAATGAGTCTAGTCGACGTCTGCTCCAGGTACAATGAGATCTTTCCTTCACTGTCACCATAGGAAATAATCTTAAGTTTTTGGACACTAAGGTTACCAACCAATAACAAATACAACTGGGGGAACAGTCTACGATCCGATCCCACGCACAAGGGCAAAGTAACAAAGCTCAATCCCCTTAAGGCTCCTCGACATGGTTAATCCGAGGTTTACCGACAAGTGAACCCAGGCTCCTCGACAATGGTTATTCTGAGGTTTACTGTTTGTAATGCGCGCAAAATCTTCTATCTTCCCCAATGAAACAGAATTGATTGTTTCAAAGGTGCGGACATGATCTTGTGATTGACTTCTAGATTGTACCAATTAAAATTGGATTTATTTCCTAACACAATATTTATCTACTTGTTTTTTTTTACTATCTTGGAGAGTTAATTACTCCCTACTCCAAGATACTAGCCTAAGCTATGTTGGTGATAAGAGCCCTAGAAAATAAAAAGATTGCTAGATGAATTTTAATTAAGCGTTACTTTTATGAGCTGTTTATTAAGTCAATAGGTACGGAAATGAAACTTTGATGGTGTGAAGACTCGACTTCCAAAAACACTAAAAATTCAACTAAAAATGATAATCAACTCATTTTCTTTCAATGAAATTCTAGCTAAAGAAAGAGTTCGAGAATGCAATTCTTTTAAGAAACAATTCTTTCTTTAAGCATAAAGAATAATTGGAAGAAAATATTTTTTTCTTTTCAACAATAACTCAAAATGAGACAAATCATCAAAGCTCACAACAAAATCCTTTCACTTTCAAAAAATTTGAAACTACAAAAACAATTTTCCTTTAAAAGAAATCTACAAATTTTTAAAAGCGCTCAAAACTACAAAACTAATTTCGAGATCTACAAACTTTAAAAATCTAATTGAATAAAAGATTTAATATTTTTGAAGAATGTTTTACTTATTTGTTGAGTAAACTAAGGATCTATTTGTCCAGAATAACAAATAAATCAAAAACACTCAGATATGTTTTTTATAAAAATGAAATTCAAAAACCTATAACAAAGTTTTTTCGAAGATTTGCAAAGAAATAAGTAGATCTATTTCTCAATAAAGGATGGATTTCACAATCAGGTCAGAGTCAGCAAAAAAGGAAAAAATATCAATGTAATATGAGGTATTTCAAACTGCCAATGCTTTGAATCACTACAGAGACCAAATGAAAAGCAATCCAAAATGCAAAACTTCTAGAAAATCATCAAAACACTGATACTGCTGGAATTCATTCACAAAAAGCTTTTGATAGAAACAACATCAATCTAGGCAAATACTAAAAACTCTAAATCAAAATAAAGGTAAACTAAAGAAAGAAATCTAGAGTTTTTCAAAATTTTAACAGGGTCCACAGGCTTCCAGAAGTAACAGGTGCGGTCCCGCACTGTTTGCCTAAGGAAAGTGTGAAACTGCCTGCACTATGAAAAACGACAAAGTGCGGTCCCTAGAAAAACTAAAGAAAAACATAAAAGATTTAAAAATTTTCAAAAACAGAGAAAACCTAAGCTACCCAGGAAAATATCCATCAATAAAAAACCAGGAAAAACTTTTCCTCAAATCAAAATAAAAGAGAACCAAAAAACAACAAGTTTCTTTCCCCAGCGGAGTCGTTAAAATTTATTTTACGGATTAATCGATATTGGTGACAAGAACGATCTCCCTAGTACCAAAAAGGTAATCTAGCAACAAACAGCCAAATGAACTAATCTTTCTCTAAGCATATATGATTTAAAAACAACACTATAGAGGTGTAAAAGACTTACCGTAGGTCCAGCGCTTGTTTGAAGTCGTTGTTGTCCCTCGTGCACTTGAAGGAGTTATCTCCGTAAACCTACAGTCACAAACAAGCAAACATTAAATAGAACCTGTATAGTAAACATCATAAATCATGCTTATCATAGTGATCAGGGAATCCATGAAATAAACAGTTAACTAACAGCTTATTGAGAGAAATGAATTCATTTGTATTAACTTTAAAAGAGGAAAACCTTACAACCTTATCCTTGATGTTGAACAGGCCTTCTCGAGGTCCGAAGCAGGAATCTCCTCTACTCTGATAAGCTCTGCACTCCTCCAACCAAGAAAAATAGAGGTATGTGATCTCTCCTCACAAAGATCTCAGTTAAATGAGTCTGAATCCCAACAGCACTTAACCTCAAATAATTCAAAGCTTGAACTCCCCTTGAGGCTACTCAATGCCTCTTTTTATAGTGGAAAAGAGGAGGTTTTCAGTTCCAACTATGAAGGGATCCTCCTTCAAAGGGATAAGCTCCTCACATCAAGGGGTTAGCTCCATAAGGTAAGGGATACATGAACCTCAAAAAAGCGGTTCTGCCACCGCAAGATTATTTCTAGAGGCTTCTAGAATTTACTGAAAGTGAGATTTTTTGAGTTTACTTTTGCCTTTTTAATCTTTACAGGGGCCGCACCCATAACACAGATAAAGTGCATTCAAGTACGCAGAAGACATGAACATT